>VYXC01006810.1:24546-60160 GCA_013397175.1 Platysteira castanea
CTGTTTTGCCTCTGCATTAATCAGAGGTCACAGACAATGAGAAGAATGTCTGTGATATCAGCATGAGTTTTCCATTTATCTGAAAAAAAAAGAAAACTCAAAACCTAAATGTCTGTGTGTGCATATGAAAATCTTTTATCTCTTTGTGGCAATTTCCTCTGTCCACTTCATGGCATCTTTGAATACTGGAATGAATTCCCAGTAAAAACATTTAAACTTATGTATATTCTAAAGCAAATGTTTACCACGACTGGCTTTTGGACAGTGCCCCAGCAAACTTCATGTCTGAATATTTGATGAAACTGACCTCTGAAGAAATATTTTACAGCCTACCTCCAGGCCAAGGGTGCCAAAGCATAAATAAACATCAGTGTATTCACTATGACCACTACCCACTTCTAAAGTCATTAAACCACTGACCTATTTTAATTTCAAGTGCTGCATTTATTTTTATTTCATGGTATTTTTATTTATGGAATGCTATAAATATCATAGTTCTGACATTAATTAAAAAAATAAATTACTCAAGGAAGGATTTTTTTTTCCCAAAGTTTCTGAATTATTTCTTATAAAGGTACCGATAGCATCTGCTTCACTTTAAATCTAAAGTGGACCATGAATGAAAGCATGGTCTTATGAATGTGCACACAGTTCAGGAGGTCACTTATGAGCTGCTGTGACTGCCTCCTGTGATCATGGGAAGGGTTGGACTTATGCTGACAGGAAAATTGTGAAAGAGGGACAGTGTCATTTCTTGTAAGGCCTAGGGACACTATACCTTGCAGAATACACAGCTGTTTTTTCTAGTACTAGGAGTTCCTCTAGTAAAAGAATGAGGTCACACTGTGGAAAGACTGTTGAAGTGGCTTTGGAGGTTTATTCCCATCATCTAGCTGTAGCTCTCCTTTCTAAACACGGGAAAGAAGTTTTGGCAGCACTTGTTTCTGGACCCCAAATCTCCTTGGAACATGGGTCTATTTCTCACACACTATAGATCTCTCTGTCCAGTGTGGTGGATAGAAGATTATGATCCTACACAGAGTCTAAATTTAGGCAGGCAGAAAATCACAGAATGCTCTGAGTTGGAAGGGACCATAAGGCTCATTGAGTCCAGCTCTTAAGTGACTGGCCCACAGAGGGATCAAACCAGCATCCCTAGTATTACCAGCAACATGGTCTAACCACCTAAGCTAATCTCATGGTCAAATGATAAACATATTGAAAACAGAGGAGAAACAAAGAAAATGGTCTGGCAACTGCATTTCTTTTCCAGGTTTCATGTTTCTTGTGTAGTCTCATCAGAGAGTCATAGAATCACTGAATCATAGAAGTGCTTGTGGTAGAAGGTATCTAAAAGATCATCTAGTTTCAGCTCCCACATCATGGACAGGGATGCCACCCACTAGAGCAGGTTGCTGAGAGTCACAGACCTTAACTAGTTTTCACAGGATTTATTTTTAATTTATACGCAACCTGAACCCTGAGGACAGTACTTGTGGATCAAAACCTGACTGGTTTAGTGATTTTTTTTGGCATTTTGGCTATGAAAGTGACTGGTGCACATCTCAGGAAGAGCCACATTTGCCTGCTTCCTGTTCTTGAGGTACATCACCTCCAGCAATAAAGGCCTTAAAATGTTAATAACGCTAACTAGAAAATATGAAAACAGGCTCCTTGAACCATCAAAACCATTTGGTATTTTACCATCACAAGAGAATAGTAGAGAAATGAAAATATATAGATAAATATGGTAAAAGTTTAAGAATCATGGGCCAAGTAGTGACCTGAAACGTAATGGAAAGTATTAGGGAACATTCATTATGTGAACCACTGCCAGCTCCTCCAAGGATCAGTTTAACATTTATTCTCTTTTCTTAGGAAGGCTTCAACTGATGATTTGCCCTGAGAGTCAGGATGCTTGGGTTCTGTTGGACCAACAGTTAAATTAATTCCAGAGCTGAGGGTACTTCACTGAAAATTTCTCTCCTTGCTCCTACCAAATAGGTAACAGTCACTAGACATCTTTTAGCAAAAGCACCACTGTGTGGTGGGGTGGGTAGAGAGTATTTTTGGAAGGCAGCCAAAATCTCAAGTCATCAAGTGGATAGGCAGTTGAATGGATTATCATAGTACTCTTAAGAAATTTTGCTGGTAGATTCTCAGTTTTGCCATCAGTAACATTTTCATATGTGCACCCTTTTAGGTGCTATATCTTTCTCCCTCCACAGAAGCAAAGAAGCAAACAAACTTCCTGAGTGTTGCATTTCAGCTTGTCACTATTTCCTAAGGAAATTCAGGCCCTGAAGCAAGGAGATGAAGAGCAGGTTAGAGGTATTTTTCCTGGGGAGTGTTAGTTAGAGCAAGTGAAAGCTAGCAACACTTAGAACTATCAGGAAGTCTGCATGTTTTTGAGCTTGGGTTGCTACAGCTTGGGCAGCCAAAATTCACCCTGCCTAGTGTGAAGTTAGTTTCAACAGCATGGTTTTGGGTTTTTAAAACATATTTAATTCTATTTCCTTGACAATCTCACAATGTACAGACAATCCAGATACCTAAAAATACTGAAACTTGGACAAACTCCAGTAGTGTGATGGACAATGAGGCTGATAATTGCAGAGACATTTCGTCTAATCTTTCATCTCAGAGATGAATGGAGTTGCTTAAAGAACTTATTCTTTAGCTTAATTTATATTTCTCTGAGTCAAAATTTGTGTGAAGGACCCACAACCCATCAAATATTAGGTAAAATCTTGCTCCCTTCCTGCAATAAAGAAATCAAGGGGGATTCTGAGAAACTATGTTTAGGAGATGTTATTTCTACAGATAACTTTCTTATAACGATTATTATGGTATAGTTCAACTTCTTATAACTTTTTCTCACCAGCCAGGTTTTAATGATTACAACTTTTGTTACAATGTTGAGACTATGGCACAATATGTGAAGAGATAAGAAATCTAAAATAATTTTTAGAAGTCTCAGTCTTCTATAACAGGAATAAAAGCATAAAATTTATTGAAATTTGGGATGGATTATATTTATTTATTTAGAAGTGAGGCATCCATTTGGGAATGCTCTATGGATGGACTCTTCCAACTCTTGTATGTTTAGGTCATTGAAGCTGCCTACCTTAGGAGGAATAATAGTGGACAAATGTAGGTTCTAAATGTAAAACAATATTGCATAAACAAGCCAAGTATAGCAAGATAGTGGAGCTGTGGGTCATTTTGCAGTGTAGTTGCTGGAGAAACATCTATAGCAGCATGTAATCTGAGGCAGGATCATCTATTCAGAGATTATGGAATACTGGGATCCTCCACTCTATATAGTGCACCATGGTAGGTAAACATTGTCACTGTTTAATGCGTTTCTTTTCATGGGATTATGAGATGAAGGAATCTCCTCCTTTTATGGATCAGAGAATTATTTAGGTTAGAAAAGACCTCTGGGATCATCAAATCCAACCTTTGACTGATCACAAGCTTGTCAATTAGAACATGGCACAAAGTGACATAAGCAGTCTTGTATTGAATACCTACAGGGATGGTGATTCAACCAACTCCCTGGGCAGTTCATTCCAATGCTTAACAACCCTTTCAGTGAAGAAATTCTTCCTGATGTCCAACCTGAACCTCCTCTAGCACAGCATGAGGTCATGTCCTCTTATCCTGTCACTGGTTGCCTAGGAGAAGAGACCACTTGGCTACATCCTCCCCTCAGGTACTTATAAAGAGTGATAAGATCTTCACTGAGGCTCCTTTTCTCCAGGCTAAACTCACCCAGCTCCTGCAGCTGCTCCTCATATGACTTTTTCTCTATGCTCTTCAGCAGCTCCATTGCCCTTTTCTAGAGAGACCTCAGCACTAGAATGTCTTTCTTGAAGTGAGAGGCTCAAAACTGGACATGATGCAGCCTCACCAATGCTAAATACAGGATGTATATAACTTAAAAAAAANACAGGATGTATATAAATTAAAAAAAAAAAATAAATAAACAAATAAATATATAGTATAGTATGGATGGCAGTATATAATGAGGGTTTATAGGCCTATTCCACTAAAAAAATCTGTTCAGATGCTACCTGAATTTGGAGGTCCCTAAACAACTTAAGTGATTTCCCTTTCTTTGTCGCTTACTCTTTAACTTAAAAGTTTCAACCTTTTGCTCCAGGTGCTGAGACTTGTGTCCTTTCGTTATTAGAGATGGAGCTCCTAAATCAACAACCTTACATTGATTACATTATTTCAAATGTACAATAAACTGTAGATAAACTCACAGAATATGCTGACTTGGAAGGGACTCAAAAGGATCATCAAGTCCAACTCCTTGACACCCAAGAATCCCACCATGGGCCTGAGAGCACTGTCCATTTTGTTCTTGAACTCTGTCAGGCTTGGTGCTGTGACCATTTCCCTGGGGAGCCTGTTCCAGTGCCCAACCATCCTGTGGTCAAGAACTTTATCCTGATATCCAGCCAAAACCTCCCCTGACACAACTTCAGGCCATTTACTTGAGTCCTGTCACTGGGCACCACAGAGAAGAGATCAGTGTCTGCCCCTCCTCTTCCCCTCATCAGGAAGTTGAAGACTGTGATGATCTCCCCTCCATCTTCTCCAGACTGAACAGANACCTGTACATCCAGGATTGCACTGTCCCAGGTGCAGAACCTGACACTTTTCTTTGTTGAACTACATATAGTTGGTGATTGTTCAGTCCTCTGATTTGTCAATATTTTGTGTGACAAATTTAATCACAGACAGTGATCAAATATTGTAGAAACCATGCAGAAGCTTTATCCAATTAAGTGGAAGCAAGAATGCCCCTTGCCAAGGCAGTTTCATTCATTCACCTAAACAATCTGAATCATTTCATCATGGCAAACAAATCCTAGTTCCGCATACATGCAGCCTACTTAGACTTGATAACTTGTGAATTTCTGTCAGCGTACACTGCACAAGTGCAGGATAAAGCATAAAACCATAGACTATAACAAGATGATGATGTGTTCTACCAGAAAAGATTTAAATTTCTAATTTTGGATGAGCTACTATATGTTTTATTATTACGTGAATAATATTAACAGCAATGATAAAGCCATAATAAATGGAATGGTCCTACTGAACTTGTTGATTGTTCTAGATAATCAAACAATGCTGCCTAAGTCCTTGTGCATTCTAATAAATATAAATATTTCTTTAGAATTATTCTGTGAAATACTCCAGATAATGAGACAATGTGAATTTGGGTCAAGTTGAACTCATTATTGTCATACGATTGTATGAAGAGACACTGGTGTTAGGCAGAACCGCCTAGAAATTTGGTTTTGCAACTTGCAAAAAAAGCTATTTCTTTCTGAAATATCTCTTGTTATAAATCACACTGAAACAATTTTTATTAATTTCAGCAGTAAAACAAAGTGATTGAAATAAAATGGATTCCCTGCAGCTGCTCAGTAAATGTCCATATTCTTATCTGTTTCACTAGTGCTAAAAGTGGATACCCATCTCACAGGATCTGGGGCTACAAGCCAGATTGTTCAAGAGGACCAGGGTAAAGCTGTCAGGGACTGAAATGGTTCATGCCTTAAACACTGTTATGAAGGAGTTTTGCCCATTATAGCAAAAACTGTATAAAGGAGCTACAACCACAGAAGCCCAACCCCCTTGAACATGCCGGACTGGCACTTTGGACTGTGAGTGAAGCCACCTAGATAAGATAAAGGGGACACTATTGCTCAATTATCTCAGGTCTAGGGAGAAGTAAACAAGGCTGAGGGAACAGAATGCATCCACAAGAAAGCCAAACAGCAGAGAATCATCCCTGGCTGGGTTGGGTGTGGAGGAGACCACAGCCCAGAGGCCAGGTTTACACAGACTTCCCCCCAGCCGAGGGCAGAGGAGGTTTTGGGTGTGTGGTGTAACCTCTGGTCAGAGGCACTGAACACCCATCCTCCCTTACACAAACTGACCCAGCTGTAAAACCCCCAGTGCCATGAAGGCCACATCCACAGGATGTTCACATGGAAGGCAGCTGAGGGGGTGTCAGAATCCACCAAAGACCCTCCCCAAAGTCCCCCCTGGACTCATTCCTGAGGCCTTGCACCACAGGATTGCATGTGATGAAAAGTGATGCAACAGATCNTAGATTGTAACACAAGCTGATGATCAAATTTTTGAGAATTATCTGTGGTGGCTTTCTGAGAACACTGAATTCTTGTATTAGGAAAAGTCACCAGACATATCTCAGGATTGAAAACACATAAAGTTGCTGATGATAGAGTAATTTTTCACGTGTATGAGCAAGAGTTTAATGAAAATGCTAAATAGGTTAAGGTAAAATTTACTTCAATGTTTTTAAAAATGTAGTATGGCATTTACTTATAAAATGTGGCTTTATCAGAAAATAGCTAATTCTGTTAATCTTCGTTGTAAAGGGATGTTGCACAATGACTTCGCAAGATCAAAAAGATATATGATTTAGGACCACGAATGGAATGATGGCTCTGTTGCAATCATCCTGAAATGCAGATTCCTCTTTGATCTCCACCATTAGGCATCTGAAGACAGTCAAAAAGTTGGGTTGAAAGTGACTGTCTGTAACTTCTTCCAGTTCTTGTATCAATTTCCATGTACCTAGAAGCAGACATTGCTAGGTGTGTCCTTTTCTTCAGGTAAGCCTAGACCTGCAACTCCTCCATGGTAAAGGTTGTGGGAAATTTGAAATATTTTTGCCTTTTCACAGGGTATAACATCTACCAAGAAACTTCTAGATTTTGTTTATTTCTAATGAGCTTTTTTCATAAATCCGATACTGGCCACAAAATGCAATCAACTAAGAAGTAACTCTTTTATTATTATTTTTAACCTGATTTTCCCTATTTAATTTAATTGACTATCTATTCCTCTGACATAGGAAAAGAGAAGATAAAATAAACTAAAATCCTGACTCAACACTTAAAATCTAGCCTCTGTAAATTTTCATTCCAAATGAGCAGATTTTCATTCTGATTTATTCAACCAAACAACACCCAGAGTATCTAAACAAAACAAATCAAGAAACAACCAACCAAACAAAACCTCAAATGCTCAAATGCTATGAGAGTGAGGAAAACAAAATTAACACGATGTTAAATATATGTGGCCAGAACTGATGTAATTTGAAAAGGGGATGCCATGCCAGTCAACCTTCCTTTTCTCATGTCTGCCAATGACAAGGCGAAGTTTCCAAGGGAAGAATCTCCTGCTCAGTTATGAGCAAAGTCAGTTTAGTGTTTTTCCCTCCTAAATGATGCCTGGCACTACTGGAGGACAGATGTAATTTTGTTTTCTTCAGGGCTCAGACGTTAGAGTCTCCCCTCTTTTCCTCATAAATCTATTTGCAAGCTGAGTAATGGTACGACTACACTGAACATTTTACAAAAAAGTATGCAAATATGGCATTTCAGGTGCTTTCAGAGTGTGTGTTATTTTATTAAGGCCAAGATCCCTCACTGAATTGTTGAGCATAATAAAGTGCTTTATAACAAAGATTTTCAGTTAAATAACACGGAGTGAGGTGAGGCTTATAAAAGTATTTGAAAGAGGATTAGAGTGACATGAAAAGGTTTGAGGGAGATCAGTACTGACATTTTCTAGACAGCACTTGTTGTGTTATGAAGTGCTCTTGGAACATGCACAACTCAGTAAGCATTTCTAATTATTAAATAAAATAAATACAGGGATTAGAAATATACATTGGAATGGTCCAGTGTCCTCAATTCTACATAACTTTGACATTGTATCTTCATTTTAAGTGAAACTCAGTATATTTAGAGCAATGAGCAGTATGAAAACTTTTTATAGCTACACATTGCACGGTGCGTTTGCTGCTATTCTTATGACATTTATTATATCTTATGTTTTACATATTCTGCCTATATATGGACAAGAGGTTTAAACTGCTCACTTTAGTATTTTGCCAGGTACCCAGATCAAATTTAAACAAAGTTCATACTAGAAAAAAGTCCAGCAGAAGAAGACTTTAGTTTTGTCAAACCAAAGACCACTCAATCTTTTCCTACACAACTCCCAAAAGTGTGAAGATCTTTCAAATATTGTAGATATGATGACTATGGGAGCTTCACTGGTTGAGCACAACTTGCTGAAGACTCTCTTAAAAATTTCATGTGAACCTGTATTGCACTAGAAAAGTGTGTTATCCAGGGAGCTAGGATGGAAGAGGCAGGAGTTACCGTACAAAGAAAAACTTTTTGAAAGAGAAGTTTAGTTTGGAAGGTTTAGGGTACTTCAGATGTTCTCAATTTCATTCTTACACCAAGAGAAAATTAAGAAAAAGGTAATGATTACAACAAAATGAATGTGACTCCAAGACTGCACCAGTAAAACAAATGGTAAAAAGGAAGAATCGTCTCATATGTAGTCCCTGTCACAGAACAAATAATTACACTGAAATACCCAGCCAGGATCAGAACAGAGGTGGAGTTAGGAAACCAATCATTGCTGTTCCTACCTGCGTTGTGCTGAGATGTTCTCAGACATCTGAAAACATCTCTCACCACTGAGCAGAGCATGCACAGTTTTAGGCAATAATATCCTCATCTGGAATGATTTTCTGATTTCATTACTCAAGAAAGGTTAAAATGTTTCTCTGGTTTTTTTTTCTGTCTTTTCAATGAATATTCATTGTGGGAAATTATTTCTTTAGAAATTTATTCAGAAATGACAGACTTAATGGCATATCTGTTTTAAGGCTGCTCTAATGAACCTGAGATTCTCTAGAAATCACCATAAACCAGCTGCAAAAGGGTGAGTTAAATTAGATTAAGGACCATGAACATCCAGCCTAAGTGTCTTACACTGCCCATCATTTGTAGTTGTGGCCACTGTTATACTATGCAGAATTGCTTAAAGGTGTGTAACAAAAATGTAAGAGTGTGGAAAAAACCCAACCAGTATTCTTAAGCACACTGTGTCACACAGATGAGAATGTGTTAAAGGCCACATAACAGTCTGCCTTTTGGCACTTCCTAACTCTACCTTACCAACCTTTATACACAGCTCTGCACAAGTTTTATTGCCATGTTTATGTATAAATATAGATAGATAGATATATTGCTACATAAATGTGTGTGTAAGTCTGCTCGCTGAAGCAATGTGCAGCAGCATCAGAACTCTCGTAGTTCATACAGGTGTGGAGAGAGACTATCATTACAAGAAAATCAGAGATTGATACTCAGCTGAGGAATCAGCTCACATGTGATGAAGAGTGGTTAGGTGTCCCGGTCCGTACAGGTGTTGAGCTGCTTCTCACTGACCAATGTACTTCCTGAGAAAGTATTTGGAAATATTTTAGAGTGTTTATATAATGTTTCTGTGAGCATATTTCCTAATGTCTCTCTGTAAAATTAATGCACTTGCCTGAGAGTACAGCCTTATAGTCCTTAAGTTACAAAAAAAATATATCAGTAATAAATGTCAAAACTATTTGCAAGTGGCCTAAATTAGTGTTTCTTCACAAATACTGGTGGTACTTCAAACTCCTTTGTTTGCTAGTAAGCTGCAGGCACAGACAGCTAAAGACAGATCCTTTTCAAGAAACATGTTATGGACATGGCAGCTTTCCACAGGGGTTGACTGCACACAAACTGCGTGGTAACCTATTTGTATATTCCAAAAACCACTTTGTTACTGGTGCCCACTGTCTACTGTACAAGAAATAGCTGTGTTCCATGTTTTAAGTACTCCCAAGCCCTCAATGACATGGTTTAAAATGGTGAAATTACTATTTAACTCCATGAAGGCCATCTTAAAACTAGCCAGCTTTACTGAAGCATTTCAATTGCCACTGCTTACCACAATTTGCAGTAATCACAGTTTGTTTGTTTAATGAAATGGCCCTTAATTACAGACACCACTGAAAGAACAATCTAGCAAAAAATACAGTTTCTGCAATCATTCTTTTTAAGCTAAAGGAAAGACAGTGGTGGGGAGGAAATTAGTTTAGGTAACTTATTCTGGAGCATTTTCAGAACAGTTGACATAAAGGAACCCTGATCTTCTATTTTCCTGCTATAAACAAGGAGTAACCCCACCATCAATAGTTACACAGACATAAAACCAGTGTACATGAGAATAGAAGTAAGAGTCACTGTTTTCAGATTAGAAGACCATTACTCAGCTTTGTTACAGGATGTGTTGTGCTGCTCTACTTACACTGCAACAAAAGAGCCTAACCTCAGTGTCAGTCACAAAAAAAATTAGTCATGGTTTTTCAGAGACTGTTTTTTCATCAAAGTAATTCTCTGTGACCAAATTAAATTAGATACTTCAGCACTCAGGTAGGATAGAATTGTTGGAAATCGTCAACTAGTGTAAAATTTCACCCATTTTGAGGCCATGCTGAGTGACTGCTGAAGCACGAGCAGGTTACATATGAATGCTTCCATCTCTCATGGTAAAAATTACATGGAGGACTGTTGCAGTCTGGTTCTGGGCTGCACCCTCCCCTGAAGACAGCTTCGACCGTAGAAAGAATCAAGAACAGTATAGGACAGAAAATGCTACTTTGAGCTTAATTTGAAAAGGGTAAACCAGATTCAGGTTTTCCAAAAATTACTTCAGGCATCAGCACATTACATCTCATCTTTAGAGCAATGGGACTTCAGGAAAGTGGAAACTGTAGGGAAAAATCCAAAATTGAAGTGCACAAGCCAAGAGGTCTGAAAGCTCGGGTGGTTTGTGACATTGGTGCTTTATATGAAGCAAGCAGACAATATGACTTCCAGTAGAAAGTCAGCCCTTACTAGTAGAGATATTCCCTACTGCACTTTATGGCTGGAAAGCCAGGATGTCTATCCTACCCCATCACTTTGATGAGGCCAGACAGCCAGACTAAATTTTATCCTATCTGCCCCACTTTAATACACTTCAAGAGCTTTATATTGTAAAATACCAGTATGATATACTTCATCAAGACCACCACATCTTCTTGTGGGAATTTTAGAAAAAATTTGCAGCTGATCAGAATACTTTGTGCAGAAAAAATGACTAAGCCCAACATGACATGAACAGTAACAACTTTTCTTATGCAGCTGCAAAGTATCCATGTGACAGCAGAACACTTTAGCCCTTGGATAAACATCTGAGTCTCTGTCAGAAATGGCTCTGGAGAACAGCAACACAAATTTTAAGTTCTTTCTCCCTATCTTTTGAATTGCTTGTGTGCAGTTTTCAGCAATCATAGTGAAAAACTAGGCTGAGGTGGAAATAAGGAAAAAAAGACAAAAGGTATTGTTGGTAACAAGAAAATTGGTATTGTTGTGTAGCTGGTTTTGATTAGAGTTGGCAGCCATTTAAAATAAGATGCATCTTCCACAAGAAAAGACAGTTTTACTCAGGGAAGATACCTGTGACACATGAATAAGACCTTTGAGTAGCGATGGGCAAATCTACTGAAAAATCTAAGTTCTTATTACATGCATTTACAAACCTTTGAAGATGTCCCTTAATTTCCTTCCTCATCTCAGAGGCAGTATGGGAATTTTCAGGTAAAGTTTTTTTTCTGTTCTTCATACACCACAGCATCCCTGATTACAGCTGATTATTTATGCCAGAGTGCATAGAACAATCAAAAGTCTATTGAGATGACTCAAGAGCCACAAAAAATTGCCCCATATATACCAATTGGGAAAGGAGCCTTTCTAGACTATCTCCCAACCTTCTGCTCTGAGGGCTTCTTGGAACCTGGACCATTCTCTGTGCTCTTCCTGTTACATTAAAAACAACCCAAATCTTTGAAAATATTTCTGTCTTAAAAAGCAGTGTGTCAGGGAACCCCTTAGACAAATGACCCAGTTTATTCTGTTGTATTGTAAACGTTTTGGACAATCAATCCCTTTCCCACAGTGATATCACCAGTTATATGTAGAATTTTTAAATTATTTTAAAGAACTGTTTATGTGCTTCACACTACATGTATGAAACAAGGATCAGGCTTGTCTCTGGTGTGAGTGGTGTCAATCCTGGTCTCCAGCAATGGAGGAGACCTCATTTTGCCTGCAGTCTGGGCAACCTTGAGCACACACTGACTGCACCAGTGCCTAAGTGGAGGCTGCATAGCTGCACTAGCATAGTGCTGAGCCTGGGCAAATACATTCTGCCTTCTCAGCAAGATTTATTAGCTTGGGCTGCATGCCTGCTAGCTGCAGCTACATGGCTTCTGCTTTGAGGCCAGTTTGCATCTAGCTGGCTCAGAGCACAGGGAGAACAAACTTGAGCCTGCTTGCAAAATACCTCGTGGATGTTCTATCTGTCAATTCAGCAGGGGAGAAGAAGAGCATCACAGTAGCCCCCTCAAAATCTGCAGGAGATCTGATCCTAAGAACATACAAAAAATTGTATAACAATTTAAAAAGGGAAAAATGCAAGTATCCTGGGGAAATTTTCCTTTTGGTAGATGATACAAAGTTGTTAACCCTTCCATTATCTGATTTCCTCACTGGTCTCCTTCCAGTTCCTTCTTCTGTATTTGTGAGTATAAATTGCACTCCTACTAAATGCCAAGTTACTGTAAGCTGAACAGCTCTGACACACCCACATACACCTGTTTCCTGACCAACAAATACATGATGTGTAACTTACACCATTGCTAATTTATGATTGAATTCAGCAGTGTCTTTTATTAATTTATTAAATTTTTAAGTAGTCTAGGGTCAATATATACACATGTTCTGTCTGGCTCTGGCCTCACTCCACTTAAGCCTGCACTGAGATATTAAATGGCTGGATTTGCAGAATCCTCAGGTATGACAGGACAGATGCTGCTGCTGCAGTTTAATGATGGGAGATGCAACATTCATGGTTCAGTGCATACAGCACAAGACTGGAGAACAACATTGGTTTTTTCATACATCTATTTGACAAGTGGTCACCTAGTCTGGCCAATTCAGACATGTTCAAACAAAAGCTGGCAGAATTAAAAAAGTGGGAATGGGTTTTTGCAACAGTGTGGAGGATGAGTGTGAAAAAAGGCAGCCCAAGGAACTTCTCCTGGACTGGGCCTGAAACAGGGTAGAATATGGGGCAAAACTTGTTAAAAATAGAAATTGTAGTGAAAAGATGGGAAAAGACCTGGACTTCAGCAAAGCCTTTGACACTGTCTCCCACAGCATACTCCTGGAAAAGCTGTCAGCCCACAGCTTGGATGGGTGGACTCTTCACTGGGTTAAGAACTGGCTGGATGGCCAGGCCCAGAGAGTGGTGGGGAATGGTGCTGCACCCAGCAGCCAGTCACTAGTGGGGTCCCCCAGGGATCAGGGTTGGGCCCAGTCATGTTTAATATCTTTACTGATGATCTGGATGAGGGGATTGAGTCCACCATCAGCAATTTGCAGATGACACCAAGCTAGGAGCATGTGTTGATCTGCTGGAGGGTAGGAGGGCTCTGCAGGGGATTTGCACAGGCTGGATTGATGGGCTGAGTCCAACAACATGAAGTTTAACAAGTCCAAGTGCTGAGTCCTGCATTTTGGCCACAACAACCCTCTGCAGCACGACAAGCTGGGGACAGAGTGACTGGACAGTGGCCAGGCAAAAAGGGACCTGGGGGTAGTGGTCAACAGCCAACTGAACGTGAGCCAGCAGTGTGCCCAGGTGGCCAAGAAGGCCAATGGCATCCTGGCCTGTATCAGGAATATTGTGGCCAGCAGGAGCAGGGAAGTCAATCTTCCCCTGTTCTCGGCACTGGTGAGGCCGTAGCTTGAGTGCTGTGCCCAGTCCTGGGCCCCTCAGTTTAGGAAAGACACTGAGAGGCTCAAATGCATCCAGAGGAGGGCAGTGAGGCTGGTGAAGGCTCTAGAACACAAGCCCTATGAAGAACAGCTGAGGGAGGTGGGGATGTTTAGGCTGGAGCAAAGGAGGTTTAGGGGAGGTCTTATCACTCTCTACAACTCCCTGTAAGGAAGGTGTAGCCAGATGGGGGCTGGTCTCTTCTCCCAGGCAACCAGAGACAGAATGAGAGGAAACAGTCTTAAGCTGCACCAGGGGAAGTTTAGGCTGGACATAGGAAAAAATTCTTCACTGAAAGAGTGATTGGATGCTGGAGTCGTCTGCCCAGGGAGGTGGTGGAGTCACCGTCTCTGGAGGTGTTTAAAAAAAGACTGGACGTGGTACTCAGTGCCATGGTTTAATTGATAGGGTGGTGTTTGGTCACAGGTTGGACTTGATGATCTCAAAGGTCTTTTCCAACCTAGTTAATTCTGTGATTCTGTGGTGAATCTTAAAATGTCTAATCCAAATCTTAAAATGTAAAATCAAACAAAGTAGTTTGTTTTTTGCAATGTATAAATAGAAAACAACCTTACTGTTTTCTTTCTTTCTTCCGTGTGTTACCATGCTTACAATTTTCCATTCATATGAGCATAACGTTTCTGAAATGTATTGGTGCAATCTATTTAAAACAATTTTCCAATCAAGCTATATCCTAGAGATGGAAGTTAAGTCTATATTTAAAGAAAATGATTTAATATTCATCAGTGCATAAAATATAGTAGTTCCTGAAATATATTTTAAACTCAATTGATCAACTTCACCATTAAATCCCTGTCAAACAACCATGAAAATGGATATTTAGCTTTAATTCTTTTTCCATAATTCCATGTGAACTTTGTATATAACAATATGCATATGTTAATACACAAATATAATGCACATTTATTTGTGGGGGCATAAACCTAATGCAGGTCATTAGCGATGGTATTCAGTGACGGCTTCTACTGTTTCATCTGCTGTATTTCTGAAAGACATTAAATTGCTTCTTACATCTCTTCTGAGTTGAGAAGAGCTATCATGGTCAATGATGTGATTGAGGTTCATCTAATCTGTGAAATGTCATATTTCAGACATGGCTTCTTTCCTGAAGGTGTGTTTATCATATCTCATTCTTGAGCCACTCTGAAGTAGGAGGGATGGATTTGCCTAAATTGGCCTCAGACCTCAATGATCCTTCACAAAGTTGTACCTCTCCTCAATTTGATTGCATCCAGTCCTGGACCACTCTCTTCTGGGCCTAAACCTCAAAATTGTGTCCTTAATATTGATGCCAGCAAAAGCTATGCACAAAGATGATTTCAGCCTGGAAAGACTTTCCAGGTTTCCCTTCATAGTCAATGATCCTTTTCTGGGGGGACTAAGTGCCCAACACAACCCCCTCCTTGAAAGACTTTCTCTGTCTTTCCTGACTGGAGAGAAATGGGCCTACTTCAAGCTAAAGTTATCCTTTGTGAGTAATCCTTTGAAAATGCCAATGCCAATCAGGAAAATGCAAGGGTTACCTTGAGCAGTTCACTTCCAGGAAACCAGTATTGAAAATAGAAAGCTGCTTGACTCTATTTTGTTGTCCTGTTTTTTGCTAAGCCTTCTGTTTTAACCTTGGAATTAGAGATTTTTCACACAGTTTTATGTAAACAATAGTCGATGTTTATTTAACCGTCTATTCTGTTTTTCATTCCTTTTGTGATAAGAGAAAGTTTGATGAACATCTTTTTTCTCCAGTGGGATTGAGGAGGAAGTGGCACGTCCTCCAATCCCTTGTGGAGTTGAGAACGTTATAAAACATGTCAAATGTCAAGAAACTCTCCCTTTTCTCTCCTTTTTGCTGAACCTAGCAGGTGTAAGAGTGTCTTTATTGTGTTTTCACAGACACACTATTTCATACAAGAAACTCTGAAGAAAGTAGTGACTCAGCTCCTCAGCCACTGAAAAGAGAACATTGGTGGACTAAAATTAAATGCATCAAATAAATATACAGATTGGTTAGGGATTTTTTTTTCCTAATAATTCTGTAAAAATAATAACATGGTTCATAAGAAAGGTGTTAGGCCACAGTGACTGAATAAGCCTATGTGATGAACGTTTTATATATGGTTATAATAAAGTTCCACACTATCATCTTACTGTAGCATGCACTGAGTTGATTAGAGACATGAATGTGTTGGCATGGCCCTGAGCTAGGAAGACTTGCTTAGGTACAGACTAAATTTTGTCACATGTAAGCACCATGTGGGTATGTTAGCCCAGCTTTTAACTCGCATGAAAACTGTCACTGGAGATGCACTTTTTGAAGTTCAGGAGTTTCCTTGCTCTTTTTGCACCTGGGCAATAAGCTAATGGAAGGTGATGGGAATAAAAGCAATAGCAGTGGAAGTGGTTCACAGATCTGTGAATGTCATGAGATATATTTATGACCAGTTCCTTAGGCTAGGATTGTCTGCTTGTACTTCATGTTAAGTGCATTGAAACTTTTCCTGCCCAGGATGTAGGATGAAGGCAACAACGAGGATGCAGAAAAGCAAAGGGGGCGCAGTGCATGAAGCAGACATGGAACCCCTTGGTACTATATTTTTAGAAGCTGTTTAATAAATGATAAATGAAAAAGTTTTTAAAGAGGTTACAAATTACCTCTCCTGCTCCTGGTTTTGCTATTACAAATTCAGCTGGGTTTGGTTCAGTTATACTTGGCATGACAAACTTTACAAGTGTTTCCAATGTGTAAAAACACATGGACCCTTTGGATATATTTAAGGAGGAGGTGTCCATTGAGGACAGGACTATGTGATCTATTTGGAGTTTGGTACGTACAGAATATTAATATTGCCCTGCTCCAGGTAAAACATATTCACCATTACTTCCACATTGGAAATAAATTTAGCCCTGACATCCTACATTAACCTCTTCTATTCTGTGATCTGATCTATCATAATCTAAGTCCTATCCTATAATGGAAAAAGAGAAAGAGACAGAATTTCTTCAAATTCTTGGCTATTCCTGTTCTCTCTGGCTACAAATTTGTCATCTGTCAGAGATCAGACAACCCTATCAGCAGCACCAATGTGCCAAGAAAGTTTGTCAGAGAAGAAATACAGTAAAACTCACTATTCTCAGAGTAATAACATTTTCTTCCCTAAATATTTGTAACCAGTATTTTTATGCAACCTTATCTTATGATTTGCTCTGATATTTCTCTTTAGTGGAAGGCTATTTTCTCCCGTATTGTTGTTTAAACACTCAGACATCTCTCTTTTTTAAACATTTTGGTATAATGCGTTTGTTCACTTCCCCCAGTTACTCCAATGCTATGATTTTCAGTTAGCTTTTCACTTTGACTCATTTAGAAAAACAGATCCAAAGAGCTTGTTTCCAAATTAAATTTTGATTCAGAGTCCTTTCCATGTAGGAGTAGACAAAACCCAAAACATAGTCCTGCTGTTGTGGAATAGAATTTCAGAGAAGACAGAATGGATCAGAGAGAGAAATCTTCCCCGCAGCTGGAAAATATGGCTCATGACTGCCTTCAGCCTCAGGTGCTACAGAATGTACAGAGTTAATGACACGCTGTAATGAAGCAAGAAGAAACAGCAGCTAAGACCCACACATAATAGATTAAAAAAAAAGGAGGAAAAAGATTTCTAAGATGGTATTAAGACAAATTAAATTCATCACACCTATGCAAATATCAGTAGACATTTTTGTTATTAGTCTATAATACACAATATTTTTGTGCAAATTTGGGATTCTTTTTTTATGTAGTCATTTGGAGCAACAAGAAGAGAATGACTAAGAATTATTCAGGGAAAAGTGGTGTTGCTGTTTGTCCTGTAGAACAGGAAGAAGACAATAATATTCTCTGAACTAATATGCAGTGCTAAATCAGAGTGTATCAGACAATCTTCTAGAATTTAATTCTTAGTGAAATAATTATATCATCCTTTTTCCCAAACAGGCAACCTAGACAGAACTTGATTAGACTGCTCTCTAGTCAGACAATGAATCAGTGGCACAGCAGGAATATAGCTCTGTAGTCTTGAGATCCATGTACATATTCTTGTAATTGGATCAAACTCCAGGAAAAACACCCAGAAAATGAAACAGAAATAAGTTAGGTCTTAATTCCTTGCATGTATGTCAGCTGTATAAATTTCAAGTGCATGACTTAAAATTAACCTTTTAATTATGTTGTTAGTTGCAGCATTTTTATTTTTCTTTTATGCTCTCTGAATGTCTCTGCTTTGCTCACAGCACACTAGTCAAAAACATCTTTAGACAAAACAAAATGAGAACAATCCTATAAACCATTTAAGCCAGCCAAAACATGGAGTGAACAACAGAAAGCATTCCAAGATCTATTTGTACTAGGTCATTCCTTTTTTTCCCATCTGCAACCATGAGTTACCCAGGCAGCCTTGCAGCAGTTCTCTTGCAGCAGTATAGGTGCACTTTCTCTGCACCTCAAAATTGTTGCTAGGGCTCCCCTCTCACCCAGCATGTCCCTGCAATCCACAGATATTTCTGAGACTTTACAGGAAGGATATCTATCTGAATTTTAAAAAAACCCAAACCACAAAATAGGTCTTCCTTGGGGTACTGTTTCCAGTTTTGTTATTTCTTTTTTTTTTCCTTTTTTTCCATTCTTTTTTCCAACAAGAAAATGCTATTGCCAACAAAAGCATTTTCCTCACTTCCACAGCTGCCACACAACCTGGCAGTCCTCTCATTCTCATATTTCATATTAAGATTCTTTTGAATCTGAAGTGATGGAAAAGCACCTTTACACCAGAGCTTTGACACTCCATGAAATTGAAGCCCAGCAGCAGGACATTCATTCACTGTGTAAAACCAGCGTTTATAGGGTGTGCTGCTGAATCCTCTGCTTTTAAATGACCTTACAGATCACTATGCCTTCACCAGCTCTGGAAGGGCTATTCAAAAAAATGGTATTCTGAAGGAAAAATTACATTTTACAAAGCAATGTTTTCCATCTCCCCCTCCCCCCCTTCCCCTCCCCCTTTTTCAGCTCTATAAAAAACATGTTTTGCTTTTAGAAATAGAGACGAAACTGTAGAAAACCCCCACACTTTTGTTACCACTCTGTCTAGACGCAGACCAAATTGAATCTAATAGATAATCATTTAAGAGTTGACACAGACCTAGCAATTTGGTGGCCTGAGAAGTGTGTGTGTTTGCACTATCACTTAGGACAAGCCTTGTAAATTTTGCTGACTGCCTACAACCAATTCTTTGTTTAAGGATGATAAAGCACAAACTCAATACATACCTGAACAAGTATAGGGCAATAAAAGCAGAAGGAAAGTAATTGATCCTCATTCAGGAGGCACTTCACAAATTACAAGTTCTTTGGCTCCAGGAAAGGCAGTTTGATGACCTACCCCTTGACCTAATTGCATGGATCCTTAAAAGAGGTGGGGGCTGTTATTACAAAACAAGACCAAGGACCTTCAAAGGCAAGTAGCATTTGGTCTTGTTTGTCTGGTTTTGATTTTGTTTTGGTTTTTTGTTTGGTTTGGATTTGGTGCTTTTGTAAGTTTTTTTGGAATTTATTCTGTTCATAGCAGCAGCAAAAGCAGAATGTCACAGTGTCTTTGTTGGGCAGTGGATTTAGGATGTTGAAGATCTTGTTTCAGTTTCATGCACTGTCTAGACCACATACTCTCTTCCAATGCCATGAAACCCTCTCTTGCCACTATGTTTTTATAAACACTGGGAGACTGACTAAGAAGTTAGAAACACTCTCTCATCCTCTGATTGATAATAATGTGGAGTTCAAGCTAGAAGATAAAATTTGCGAATAAATAAATACAAGACTTATTAGAAAAGAGAGACACAGAAAACATGAACACCAAGCTCTTTGCCCCTTTCATCTCCACTATGCCTGAACATGC
Organism: Platysteira castanea; assembly: GCA_013397175.1. Classification (NCBI taxonomy): domain Eukaryota; kingdom Metazoa; phylum Chordata; class Aves; order Passeriformes; genus Platysteira; species Platysteira castanea. The sequence goes on from VYXC01006810.1 coordinate 44,277, forward strand.
AGGGAAGTTCACTTGTTCTGATGGGACAAACAAACAACTGGGAGGAGCCGTTAATTCCCTTGAAGGCGAGGAGGCCCTGCAGAAAACCTCAGCAGATTAGAGGAATGGGAAATCACCAACCATGTTCAAAAAGGTAAAGTGCCAGATTCTGTACCTGGGATGGGGTAACCTCGGAGGTATGGGCAGTCCGGGGAATGAGATGCTGCAAAGCAGTGCTGTGGAAAGGGATGTGAGCGTTCTGGTCACTGTTAGTTAAATATGAGCCAGCAGTGCCCTGGCAGCCAGGAGGGCCAAGTGTGTCCTGGGGGGCAGCAGGCACAGCATCGCCAGCTGGGCAAAGGAAGGGATTGTCCCTCTCTGCTCTGAGCTGGGGCAGCCTCACCTCGAGTGCTCGGGGCAGTTTTGGACACCACACTATAAAATAGACACTAGGGTATTAGAGAGTGTCCATGAGGATGATGAAGGGCCTGGAGGGGGAAGCCGTGTGAGGAGTAGCTAAGGTCACTTGGTCTGTTTAGCCTGGAGAGGAGGAGACTGAGAGAAGATCCCATCACAGTCTTCAACTTCCTGATGAGGGGAAGGGGAGGGTCAGGCACTGATCTCTTCTCTGTGGTGCCCAGTGACAAGACTCAAGTAAATGGCCTGAAGTTGTGTCAGGGGAGGTTTCGGTTGGATATTAGGATAAGGGTTTTTCACCCAAAGGGTAGTTGGGCACTGGAAGAGGTTCCCTGGGGAAGTGGTCACAGCACAAAGCCTGACAGAGTTCAAGAAGTGTTTGGACAATGCTCTTGGGCACGTGCAATTCTTGGGGATGGTGCTGTGCAGAGCAAAGAGTTGAACTCAAAGATCTTTGTGGGTCTATTCCAACTGAGCTTACTATGTGGTTCTGTGTGTGACTTTAGATGCTTCAAAAACTGCTAAGCAGGATCTCTTACTATTTTGAATTTGTAAGAAAATTGGAAAATTGAATACTATGTTCATCTCTGGAGTCCCCACATAGACCTGAAGGCTGGAGGACCTCTCCTATGGAGACAGGATGAGAAAGGTGGAATTGTTTAGTCTGGGGAAGAGAAGGCTACAAGGAGACCTTAGAGCCCTTTCCAGTATCAATAGCATGGTAATTGTGTGAAAAATGCAAATTGCCCAGCTTTTGTCAAGGTTTTACTTCTTGAGAATGAAGAAAGTGTTTAATCTTCTGGCATTATAAAATTGCTCTGTGAAACTCAGACAGTTTCACTTCACAGCAATTGCATACTCTGTGTTTTATTGTAGGCACATTGCTTCAGCCTGTAAAATTCACTGATGCCCCAAAAAGGGTGCACTATATAAAAGGCCAGAGTGAAAACTATGTTGAGTAACTGTGATCAATATTTTCTCAGATTAAATGTAGAAAACTTCTTTCTTCAAGGTGTAAAGTAACAAAGATAATCAGAAAAATTTTCTCTGAATTGTCTCTGAATTTCATGTTGTCAGACTGGTGTGCTGTGGAAGGCTTTTGTTTCCTTCAGCCATTGCCACAGGTAGGACATGACAGGTTCATAGCCTGATTTTTAAGGCAAATTCTGTACTTTCTGTTTTGAAAAACCTTTGTCTCCTAGCAGAGAATGAAATCTCTTGTTCCAATCAACAAAATCTAATAGGGAATGGATGTAGGCTCTATATTTGTCACCATACTTGGGGGATCTGTATACCAATCCAACATCAAAAACGTTAAATGCATCTTTTTAGATGCAATGTGACCAACAATAACAATTCCCTGGCATCTCTTCTCTTTGCACTTAGTTCTGTGTGTCTGCACAGAAAACTGCAGCCCATTTGTATCTTACAGAATAAATTTTTAAAATTCTAGAGCAGCTTTGTATTCTGAATGTCATGAACAGCAAGGAACTTTCACAAGTAAGACCTGTTAAAATGAAGTCAGACAATTGCCATAGATACTGCAAAATCAAGATTCAAAATTATTTTGAGATGTGAACTACTTAGTCAACTACCTTCTCCAAATCTGGGGGTTTTTTCCCCTATCAATGGGATATTCTTTCTTTTTGCCCATAACAGCAAACAAATACCAAAACCTGAATCCTTGATCAGTTTGAATTTGGTGGTCTTGGCCTAAATATTAATATAGATTAATTTAGCTAAAGAGAAAGCAACTGTCTAGGCAGTTCTAAAATGCCACATCCTCCATCCTTTTGCAAAGAAAATCTAGGACTTCTGCTACCCATCACCACTTTAAAAAAGACACCACCTATCTAAAGCTGGCTGATGAAATCTCATTGATCACTGAAGTGCCGTTGATATTTTGCCACTGTATCCACCATCAGTTCCACAGGTATACCAATCCAAAGTAGTCCTTGCATGAAGTCAGAGTTCTGGACTGTCTCAGACACAGTTACGCTGTGGTGATAGCTGATGGATGAGAGCTTCTTTGTGTCTGCAGAGGAAAGGTACACTGCCATTCCTGAACTGTCAGCTTCTCGGTGTGCTTCTGTACCTCCCACCACGATGGGAGGATGCTGTTGGCTCTAACTTAGCTTTCACTCACTCCAGTCAGGCTGTCTTATTCCAGTCAAACAGCTTGCTTCCGGAAGAACTTGTTTGCTGACTTATTGCATTGTCTTTTGTTTTCAGAAAACAGAGTGAACTTTTTCAGTTGAAAGATGCTAGCAAGTGAGTCACACTACATGAATGTGAATACCTATCTGACAGTTTTCTACTGTGAAAAGACTAGTGTGGAGAACTTAAGGAGAGCAGAAGATGTTGTTGACCTTCAGTCCTATTCTGACAAAAGACGATGAGCAAATTCAAGCCAGTAGTATTACATGGTGCCAAATTGGATCTAAATGGTATTTTAATTAAGGTGAGTATGTTAAAGAGGAAAATGCCTGTTTTGTCAGGGCTGGTGTAAGGAACTTGGGTGATGGGTCTGTGGTGCTCCTAAAATCTGCACTGAGGTACTTTGTTTCTGCACAAATGCAGTACACTTGCACTGGAAAACAGCAATTTTTTCGAGGCATTTTCAGAGATGATTAATCACTGTTGTTCACAGGGGCACATCCAGATGTATTTTCTATTGTTTTCATTTCCTTAATTGTTTATCAGAAGCAGAAATTTCTGATATCAATGTGAACTTAAAAAGTTTGGACTCTTTCTGGTTCTTGATACCAACTGTCTGCTTTGTATTAAATGACAAGTATATTTTAAAAGTAGAATGAAATAAGGGCTTCGCTAACACCATCTTGATTCTGTATGCTTCCTATTCATGTAGAGACAAAAGGAAGTGGCTGCTTTAGTAAGTCTTTTTCTGGTTTTGCACCATGTTCATTCATTCTGTGCTCTACCAGATGTGCTATGTTTCATTTCCAACCAGGTTCCCATCTGTCCAGAAGGCTGGAGTTTGAAGGATCTCATTACTGTGAGGATGGACTGCTGCTTATTCTCTCATTTTGAGTAAAAGGTAGGAAAGCATGAAAGTGGAAAATTAAGTAGAAATTAGAAAAAAAACCCAAACCAACATAAAAAAAAAAAAACCCTCAAAAAACCAAAAAACAACCCCCCCAAAAACCCCCAAAAAACAAAACCTCACAATCTCTTCCGAAGATTTAAAAAGTGAATGTAGGGGATTGTGTGCAATATTATAGGGAGACCTTGAACAATATATGAAATTAGGTGTTTGGTCTGAATTCAATGAAAGATAATGAAGGGTTTTGATATGATAATCCCACTTAAATGGTTATAGAGTGGGGGGTGTATGTGTATGTGATCTGTAAGGGGAGGAGGGTGTTACAATATGCTAGCCAGCCAGTTCTGTTCTCAATAAAGTGTCAGATTGGCTGTTTTGCTAAAGATAAATTTTTCACGTTCCAAATATTCTGAGAGAAAATAAATTATACTAATAGCAAGATGTGTAGTGATTTGCACATTATCCAAGCCATTGAGTTATTCCTGACTGTCCCTATTCTAGTTCTTGATTTGTAGGCCAGCTATGCTCTGCAGCTGGAGCAAATTATATCAACAGAAGTGCTGATGTGACCACAAGTTGACAAAAGGACATGATTTCTAGTAGCAGAAAAGCAACTAGATTTTATGAAATTGTATCTAATAATGTTGTTTAACTCATGGATCTTGCATCTGACGTCTACTTTTTATCCAGTCCTTTCAGCAGCCCTTTGTTAGCAGTCACTCAGAAGAGGAAATAAAATGTAGCCATTGAAATAAAAATTGCTCTACGCTTTTTAATAGCTCAGCTGCAAGCTCTATTGTTTTCTTTAATGGATTGTATAACTGAAGTCTTTCCTCATGACTATACTCATTTGGCTTCCATGTTTCCAAAGTAAACTACAGTATCTTGGAGCTCCAAAGCAAAGGATTGAGAGGGAGCAATGAAAGGATGAAGGGGTTTTTATATGCACAGAATGCAAACTGCTGGAAGTAATGTGGCTCAGGAGTTAGAATAGTAACTGAGAGTGAAGAATTTCTGTAGTATTTCCATTTCTGACATTGACTCTCTCTGTGCCTTTGGTTATTAAACTCAGCCCTTCCAGCTCTCAATTTCCCAGCCTGAAAAAGGGGTTTAACAATATCCACCCAATCCATAGCCACGTAGTGAGTGTGAGAATTCGTACTTCGAGAGCGGTGTGCCAAGTCACAGAGAAGTGAACTATTGCTCCATTAAATTTCTACATCATATAGGAAAAGTTCCCATCAGCCAGCATCTGTCCAAATATGCCAACAGTATCAGAAACAGGATGCAGAAGTAAAATAATGGGTAGAGAAAACACTGTATTACTGTTCTCTAGCCACTTAACCGTAGGTACAGGAGACTTAAATTGCTCTTGAAGTTCTATCACTGCCTCATTGTGTAACTTTTCTCACACCTTTTTTTTCCTACATTGATTTCCTAGGAGACTGTCTTTGGGAATTTGTACAGAGCCTGGAACCATGGGTTTCAGATCTAAACAAGGCAGCAATCTGATAGAAGTATAAAGAATAATGTTGTATAAGGATTAAAATATGATAAAAAAATCTTATTTTCTGCAGCTGCATTAGCCATAATCTCAGTATAAAAATTTGGAGGGATCCTGTAAGACAAAAGGATTCTGTAAAACATCTATGAATGAAATCACTGTGTTACTAGTAAAAAATGCAAATCATTTTGAGAGAGAACTGAGAATGGCAAAGATTCATCCAATATTGGTAAAGTCATTTTCTGCCAAGTAACCCAAGGCAGCTTAAAAATTAATTGACAGGTAATATGAACATTCAGTGGTGATGAAATAATAAAATCAGAGAGAATCAATCATTACTTCCAATATCTTCTGAATTGTCTTCCCATATTTTAAACGTGAAAGAATCTTGTGTTATCTCTGTGGTCTTTTGAGACTGTTTTTCAGAGTGTGACTTGCATACACTCCTCAAAGAAATTTGGCAAAAAGTTTTCTTTTTGCCATTGTCCCAGATGTACTTGTGCCTTGTAGGCATGTTCAGCAAAATGGAAAAAAAAAGGCCTTATTAAATCACCAAGTGCTAAGAATTCTTTCAGCTGTGGAAGACACACAATGTACATTGCAGCTGAAACAAATCATACAGTATAACCTGTTAAGGATGTAATTGAGATACATGTAATCATTAACCTTGGAACAGAAGGGGAATCAGTTAATGAATCAAATCAATACGCTCTCAACTGATCCATAATAATTTGAAAGAGATGAAAAATTTAACAGTTGCTGTATGTGAGGTTATCATGGGCTGCAATTAACCAGCCTCTGGGAGATTATGTTACCTAGTTACCAGAGGGTAAGTGTAATTTCCGTAGATCTTTTGGAAAGATTGTTATAATGACAGGTGCCAGACAATAAAATGGGTCAGAAAGAGACTTTAGGCGCTGGTTGTAGCTAGGTCAGCTTTCTGTCTCTCAGAAGCACATCTTCTCCTGACATTTTGCGCTCTCAGTTAGAGCTGCTGACTGATGAAGAAATTTCAATAACCTCTCTGCTGAATGTATCTGTTACGAAAACTACTGAAATGTTACCTTTATTTTAAATACTGCTATCTGTGTAGAGCTCACTGATTTGTGCTTTTTTTCAAGGTGTAAATGAAGGCTACAATAAATGATTAAAGCTGTGCAGCTTTCACAAAGAGACTGAATTTCTTTGAAATATACACTGGCCAAAGGAATAAATAGAAATGAGAAATAAGATCCAAAAATACATGGGGAATATATGTGCCTAGGTGGCAAAAGTTAACGAGCCTATTTTCTAACACTAAATAGGGTAGAAGGAGGAAAAAACCTGTTTGCCTCCACAGCATGTACTCAGTGATACCCGTGCACAGTAGGATAGTTAGTTAGCTACCACATGCAAAGCAGAAAGCAGATGGTATGGTTAGTATAGATCACAGGAACGTGAGTATCTGTGAGTGTGCATGTCTTTGTATGTTCGTGTGCAAATCAGCAAGGAGTTTGACATTGACATACTCCATCAAGTCTAGTTTATAAGGAACAAGTAGTGCAACATTCTGTGCATCTGGCAACTTAACTAGCTCTGTCAATCTGTGGATACTGCTGACATTGTACTATTAGCATCACTTCCATCTGTTTTGTTTATATAGGGCTTGATTTACTTTCACCATGTGAATCGGTAGTGGGTAGAAATGTCCAAAAGTCTCTGGTTCCAATTAAACTTGCAGTGTATTGTGTTTCACAGTATTATCAGAAAGGGGAGCATGGTTGCAAAGTCTGTTACCTGTTTCTTCAATGGGAAATATCAATGCACATTGTGGAATACAGAGGCATGTTAGTACATTGTAAAAAGCTATTTCTGTGTGACATATTTAGCCCTTGTTCATTTTCTTATCTTCAGAGATAAGGAAATTATTTTTGAGACAGGAGTCTGTTCTGGTAATTCACAGTCAGGCTAGTCAACCCTGTGTAAATGCTTTTTCCTCTTTGGCATCTCCTTGGTGCCACTTGATACTTCAAATTAAACCACATCAGTCATCTCTCTGACAGATATTGCTGTCCAGAACCACGGTAACAAAAGTTTAGTCTCCTTTTCCCTGTCTCCTCCATTGCTATAAGTGCAGACAATTAATAGGAGTGTTCTAGTTTAGGCAAAACTTCTAATTTACCTTAATTCTCTGTACTCGCCACTGACTTCACCTACCTCTAAATGAATAAGGGAAATCAAGTGTATTGTTTAGTTTTTGTAAATGGTAACAGAACATGAAAATGTGTTATTCAATTGCAATCATAAAGCATACTAGATGAGTATGTTATATTAATCAACCTGGAACTTAAGCAGGTTGGATAGCTTTCAATACATGTAATAGAATCCTTTCTGGCCAGGCATAGTCAAGTCTACACTTTCATATATCATATAAACAGTCACAATCCTATTTAGGAGAACTAATTAATTTCTTACTTGGAGGCCAGACTGACATCTGTCAAAAAACCCCTGTTTTAAATGATGCATAATTGTTCCTTAAACAGTACCCTGTACAATCCTATCTTCAGAATTATAGAATATACTTTATTAGAAATTTAGCCATGCAATAACTGTTTATTGGAAACTCACCCAAGACAGATTTGAAAGCAGCTGTTATGAAATGACAATGTTTCCCCACGGTATTTGGTACAATCACTAGCTCTTGTTCTCACAGGGGACTTTAACTTACTAGATGTCTGCTGGCAATACAATACTGCAGAGACAAAACAGTAGGTTCCTGTAATGTGAGGAAGATAAACCCCTGACACAATCGGTGAGTGACCCAAGTAGGGAAGGTGCTAGTAGGTGATTGTGGACAGAGAAGTGCTTGTGAGTGATGTGGTGGTCCAAGGCCATCTTGGGCACACCAGTCTAATAAAATTAGATTGTTTTCAGTCTCAGATAAGCAAGGAGAGAGTAGAACTGCAGCCCTGGACTTCTGGAGGACAGACAGAGTGCCTCAGAGTGCCTTCAGGAGGCAGTTCTGAAGGGTAAAGGAGTCCAGGAAGGCCCAGTGTGAATGAAGAAAGAACAGGTGCAGGAGTAGGCCATCCCCATGTGCCAAATGATGAGACAGCAGGGAAGAAGACCAGCCTATCTGAACAGAGAATTTTGGCTGGAACTCAGGGGGAAAAAGAGAGTTTATGACCTTTGCAAGAAGGGGCAGACAGCTCAGGAGAACAACAAAGATGTCATGAGTTTATGCAGGGAGAGAATTAGAAAGGCCTAATCCCAACCAGAAGTTAATCTGGGTACTGCCATAGAACACAATAAAAAAATATATCTATATATACATTAGCAGCAAAAAGATGGCTAAGTGGAATCTCCAGTATTTACTGGATGTGAGGAAAACACAGTGACAAAGAATGAGGAAAAGGCTGTGTACCTAAAGTCTTTAATAGGAAGCCCAGTTGTTCTGGGGGTACCCAGCTTCCTGAGCAAAAAGGGACAGGAAGCAAAATGAAGCCTTCATAATCCAAGGGGAAATGGTCATCAGCCTGTTACACCACTGAGATCCACAGAAGTCCATGTGGCTAGATGGAATGCTCCCTAGGGTACTCAGGGACAAGTGGTGATTAGAGCCCAATCCAGTTGTCAGTGGATCATAAATGGTGTTCGCCAGGGCTCAGTGTTTGGGCCAATTGTGGGGGTTTTTATTAATGATCAGGATGAGGGGGTCAAGCGCAACCTCAGATAATTTGTGGATGACCCCAGCATGGCTGGGCATGTTGACGTGCTGGAGGGTAGGGGGGCTCTGCAGAGAGATCTGGAGAGACTGGGTCAGTGAGGCCAGTGGTATGAGATTCCACAAGGACAAGTGATGGTTCCTGCCCTTGCTTCACAACAACCCCTGCAGTACTACAGGCTGGGGCAGTGGCTGGAAAGATGCTCAGCAGAAAGGACTCTGGGGTGCTGGTCAACAGCGGCTGAACATGAGCCAGTGTGGGCCTAGGGGGCAAGAAGGCCAATGGCATCCTGGCTTGGGTCAGCAGAAGTGTGGTCAGCAGGACCAGGGCAGTGGCCATCCTCTACTGTGCAGTAGTGAGGTTGTACCTCAAGTGCTGGGTTCAGTTTTGGGCCTCTCACTGCAAGAAAGACATTGAGGTGCTGCAGTGAGTCCAGAGAAGGGAAAGGGAGCTGGGGAAGGGTCTGGAGCACAAGTCTGGTGAGGAGCAATTGGAGGAATCAGAGTGGTTTAGCCTGGAGAAAAGAAGGTTCACTGGTGACCTACTCACTCACTCCAGCTGCTTAAAAGGAGGGTGTACGCAGGTGAGGGTTCATCTGTTCTGACAAGTAACAAGTGACAGGACAAGAGTAAATGGCCTCAAATTGTGATAGGTGTGATTTAGACTGGATATTATGAAAAATTTCTTAACCAAAAGGTTTATTCAGCATTGGAACAAGCTGGGCAGGGCAATAGAAGCCATCATTTTGAGAGGGATTTAAAAGACGTGATGTGGTGTTTAAGAGTATGGTTTTATGGTAGACCTGACAGTGTTGGGTTAACGGCTGGATTCAATGATCTTTGAGGACTTTCCCAAACTAAATAATTATATGGTAACAGATAGTGGTTTGGTAATAGTTTCAAACATTCAGACTAGATTTTCTTCACCTTGCAGGTTTAGGAAATGCCAGTTAGCTGTGCAGACATGTTCTGCAATTCAGAAAAATATAATGGTAATTTAGAAAAGCCAGAACACCATCTATTCTGAAAAAATGGGACTGCCTTGAGTCCCAGCTATTTTCCTGATCTCCAGAGTTACTCAGGAAAATTAAAGGTTTTCAACCATGGTAATAAATCCCTCTTGTGTACTGGTTTGGTGAACTTATCTTAATAGAGTAACCTTCTGTCAGAATATTCTGATGTCTTTTCTCCTACAGGCAAACTGTTATGTCATCCAGACTAGCTAGTTCAACTAAATGTGTACAGGACACCTCTTTAGCCCAACGGCTGATACTCAAGACATCCCTGATGCTCTGCTCTCATAGTTCAACCAAATCACCCACAGGCAAAGATCATGGCTTTCCCTCTCTGCCCTTAGAGGAAGGAAACAAAAAGACCTTTTTTTTCCCCCTATGACAAGAAGTTTCTACATCTTCAAGCCTTAGACACAGCTCTCCCAGAAGAATAGTTAATCATATTTGTTGCTAGTAAGTCAGAGTGAGCTATCATTCTTTGTCCAGTGGCTAAAAATGTCACTATGAAAATTACTGCAGTGGAAAAAAGAAGAAAATCCACTCTAAGACAAAGGTACTCAGTAGCTCTGCTAAAGTTCTCTTTCAAATACCAGATGTTCAGCCTGAGGTGAGTGGCTATGTCGTGGCTATGATAAATTTGAGATCTGATACTCAACTGCAATATACTGACCTAAACTGGGAATGACAGGAAGCCTGAATTGCATGCATTTAGATATCCAAACAAGATTTTGATTTTCAAAGTACTTTTTTTCTGTTTGTTTTTTGTTTTGTTTTGTTATTTTTTAATTTCTACATTTAAAGGCACACAGACCTCCTACTGTCTCAATTTCAGGCAGTGCATTTTGGTGTGACAAGACTAGGACATTTTCTTCTGGTTGTCAGGTATCACTCCAGGCAAGATCCAGATTTCCCTGGGTTTCTTCATTTAGTCATTATTTCACTTCAGCTATTTACAGAAACTCTTCAGCAGGAAAGACAGCCTCTGCTCTGACTGTCAGGGCATAACACAGCTATTTTATGCTCTCTCCGTCACACCACCATCAGTTGTACTGAGGTGGAGAGAGAAATCAGATACTCATTGGTCTTTACTTCATAAACTTGTTACTGATACCTTAAGGAATGGAGGCAAAAGATACCTTCCACTATTAGAGAATGAACTCTGCATCCTATCTCAATAGCCATCAAGGGGATACAGAAGGGAAAAATGTGTATATACAACTTATAGGGCCTCTCACCATTCGCATTAATCCTTTCCCTTTTCCCCTTCCCTAAAATATGTAATTGCAAAACAAGAGCCTTACTGCAGCATTCAGGAACCTTATTTTCACATACATGTACATATGCAAGGTGTTCAGAATCAGGGTAGGATTTTGTAAGTATCTTTCTACATGTATTTTCTATGCAGCTGATATAATGTATATGCTTTTGAAAAGATGGAGAGTCAGCTGTAGGTTTGTTTTTTTTTTTTTTTTAATCTCCAGTATGATACCTGAAGACAGAATTTAAAATATGGGTTTCAATATGAATGAGGAAAGGGAAGCTCAAACTCCTATACAGTCCTTAAGTACAGCACATAGTCAACTCCAAGACATCCATCCTTGTAGCTGGAGGCAGTTTGTGCAATGAAACTTAACAGGTGTTAGGTAGAGTTTAAGTCAATCATTCTGGGATGACAGTCATGAGTTGGGACTTTGTCTCTGGACATTCTGTTCATTGTTTTCTGTGTCTGGAAATATATACCAGCTCTCACGCACATTTTCCATTGGCTGATCTGAACACATGACCTACTCAATCAAAATCTTCATGCGTGGCATATGCTGGGAGTCCTTTATTTTTCAAATGTATGGCCATTACCATTTCAGAGTTGAATTATTTTCCAAAGAGCACAATTATCAGCAGATAATTCACTAAAATGCAACTGAAATACAATTTTTACTAAACTTATTAGGAAATAAATAGGAATATAACTCCCTAAAAAGTAGATAGTAGTTTAGTTGGAACACATAGGACTGCTGACAGTCTATGTTTATGGAAACGTAAGTTTTACCTTTGCAATTCCATCCATTTCATATTTAAGAAGGACAAAAATACTACATTTCTGAGTAGTAAATGACTAGAAAATTGTTTGAGGTCCATAGGTAAAAGGCAACATAGAAACCCAACGAAATACTCTTATTGTGCCATTATTGTTTTATAGTGTATTATAGACAAAAAAAGTGCTCATAACCTGAAGCTAGCACAGAGTTATTATTTTTCATAACTTAATAAGGAACATATGGCCAGAAAAGGAAAGTAAAAAAGTTTTTGTGAAAACAAAGATCTGCAGATGCACAGTATAAAGTTAGTTGTAAAAAGAAATGTGAGTCCTTTCAGTTTCTACAGCACAAACCCCAGGATTCTGTTTATTTATCTGCTGTCATTTACTCATACTACATTAACCTGAGTTCAGTCCTGTGTAAGGGTATGCCACTGCTATTGTGTCTTCTGCATGGATGTTTAGTGTACAGAAATTCTGCAGATTAGACATTTGGCAAATATTTGTGTTTGGTCCTGAAAATGAGGTAAAAAGAAGCTTGATGCCCCCTAAAATAGGCAACTGTAGAAGAAAAGTGTGCAGCTCAGGACTGAGATCTTCAACGTGAGTACCCTATTTAGTAAATTAAATACTCCATCAGGCAGTGGTGTCTCAATGGCACATCTTCATGACTAGTGGAACATGTCATTCCAAAAAGTGAAAAAGTCACCCTGAATAGTGTGTGACATGACGATCATGGTTGTCCTTAAGGAAACAGCAGATGAGATCCTTCATTATTTGATTCTGGTCTCCCATGTCAAGGGCGTCTTTCCACTCTACTTTCTCCTACTACTATATATAGAAAGAAAGTAGCAGTTCTACAGTGAAAGCCCTACAGTTCTGTGGGTTCTTGCTGTATTTAGAAAGTCCGATGTTTCAGAAGGATACATTTTGCTTGTTGTGCAGGCCTGATACGGGCAGACAGCTGCTTATACCTGAAACATGGGAAGGACACCTATTAAGAAAGACTTAATTACATGAGGAAAGATCAGATGGTATCTCCATGGACTTTATATTTTGATATTTACAGAGTTTACAAGGAGATGGCAGCTCCTTGTAGGATTTTATTAGGTATTGTGTTCTTGCTGAAGCCTCTGTAAGAGACTCTGTAATTGGCAGGGTTATAGACTGAATTTTTCGTATGTGTAACAGCACATTTAAAATTGTTCCATGTGTGTATGATTGTTTCAAATGAGAAAAAATAGTTAGTTACCTGTAAGTGGAGATGTGTCCAGAAAAGCTTTTAAAGATATGAAAAGATGACAGGTAAATGAAAGTGACAAAACGTACCAGTTCCAGAAATAATCACTTTCAAAGAATGGAGTTTTCAGAACTCATGTTGGAGGAAACAGTTGCAGCCACTATTCTAACCTCTGAACCTGGTGCTGATTGATGAGTGAGAGGAATCTGTCACTACCTGAGTTGTCTGAGCCTCAAGACCTATGGGACCTAATGGCATTCAGCCTTTCCAGTGAGCTGTAGGCCTGCTAGGATGGAATCCAATTTATCTGTGAATGAGTGTTTAAGCTGTATAAGCTGCCCACATTTAAGCACATAAGTGAGTCTGTGATTCTTTGAAACTTAAATGAGTAAGTACTTGAAAGATCCACCTAAAGTATAGCTGCAGACTCCTGATACCATAATGATGGATATTAAGGGTGCCTGCTGCCAAGGGCCCAGGCAAATTCTCTCTGTATCTAAAACATATAAATATTTTTTTGAGGAATAGGTAAAGAGATATAGATACATGGGAGTGTACTGTATTTATACATTTATTATTTTTTTATGGCAGGTTTGAAAGCAATATGAAATGTGTCTGGAGCGATAGTTTACATTTTTTTACTTCACTGCCACAGGAAAAAAAAAATAAGGATGAAGAGAAGAAGGAAGGAGAAGATCTCCTCTCCAGGCTGTTTTTTTTATCCTTTGATTTTCTTTTTAAAGGCTAGATTTATTTAAATATAAGGGAAGACTATCTTTCCCTGTAGGAATAGTTCATTAGTTTACTTAATCTAAGTTTTGCAACAGCAAAACTCTTTCATTTGTTTAAAAGCCTCTTGATGAACAATAATGGACAGACTTCTCTGAGAATTTTCTACTTTTGAAAGTTTAATTTATGCTGTCTCTGAAAACAAATGCATCACTTCCAAATCTGGCAAAATTGTGAAAAGGAAGCAATATTTCTCAATTTCTCTTTTCTATCTATATCTATATAACCCCATTTTATCAAACATTTATAAAAGTTTTAAACTTTACTACACACTTGCAGGCATTTGGACTGTCTTCCTGGATATTTGCAGTATCTGACTGCAGGAACTCTCCATTCGAAAAATCCTCTGATAGAAAATGTGCGGGTATGTGTAAGGGAAAGAAGGGAGGAGCTCTTTTTTAATTGTATAAATGTGGTGGTTGATTAAAGCCAGGAGGGTGCCTTAGGAATCTTAAAGCATATTTTTCAATTGAAAAAAACAAAGAAAAATGTTGGATAACTCAACATTTTAACTATTTGCTGAAACACAAGTTTATATATGCCTACCTATCTGTCATCTATTTATCTGTCTATCTATCTATCTTAGTGTATCTCTAACTGACTTTCTCAAGCCTCAGGTTTCCTACAGTATAAGCAAGGTACGATAACCCTACCCTATTTGAGCAAAGCAATGGTGATTTTGATTATTTCTAATGTACCTGATATGGCAACTTGACTAGTTACCTCTTTTTCTCTTGATTCATTTCATGAAAGTGCATCTTAATTCGGAACTGATTCTCATTTTTCGCTTCATAAATTAAATTTTGCAAATTGCCACATCCATAGATCTCATTCACTGGCATAATAACCAAGATAAGTTTTTATTCCTAGTGTCTACAGTTTAAAACATTATTTCCTCTTTTAATAATTTCTATGGATTTTTTCTAATAATTTCTAATAATAATTTTCTATGGATTGTCATTCTGAATTAATATTTGACTTCAAAGTTTGCTTAAAACGTGAAATGTCTATGGTAGTTAGCTGTGATTCCACTGGATTTCCTGATGAGCTCCTAAGCTTCTTGACAGTTTCTTGATCTACCTTGATTTAAGATCTAAGGTGTGATCTACAATGAGATCTGGCTGGATTATCCTGACAGCCCCGTCAATCAAAATTTCTCTTATCTAAGAGTGTCTCTGATAATTTTCTATATTATTAAATTAACAATGATTCAAGGAGAGACACATGGCTTGTTTGAAGAATGATGACTCTCAAGTGAACTACTGGCCATTTAGCAAAGACCATGGTTTCTCCAGAGAGATCATGCTCCGTCAGCCCAGATGGCAAATGCCTGAAATCTTTGACTACAGGCAAGTCAAGCGAGTAAACAGCTCCCTCTGTTTTATATCACTAAGCTGACAGTCCTACCCTTTGTTTTAAAACAAGACTTCAACATATGAGCAATGTGTGTGTCATATGAATGTGAGTTACTTCTCATCTACACCCACTCATACTTCCTTCCTAATAGCAAGTTGTTCCAAAATATCTTGTCAGCAGCCCCTTTCCTGCTGCTTCAAGGAAAAAAATAAAATAATCAAATCTGTTGTCCATTGGTTCATTTTACCCAGTGAACTAGACTTGTGTATTTTGCCCTTACAAGGCTACATCTTCTTCCTGTTTGTGAATGAAACACTTATCAGCACAATGTCATGTAATGTGACTTCATTCAGTAGCAGCAGCTGCAGAAGCAGGCAAGAATGGTGTCGTGGTTTGACACTGGCCCAACGCCAGGTACCCTCGAAATTTGCTCGCTCACCCTCCCCTAGCACAGCTGGGCAAAAGGAGGGAAGACAGGAAAGGGTTAACAGAGGCTTCATGAGTGAGTAAGGAGAGCGGGAGAAATATTTCAAGGGCAAAACAGGCTCAACCTTGGTTGCTAAATAAAATTTATTGCTAACAGAATCAGAGAAGGGTAATGAGAAGTAAAGTAAGCCCTTAAAACACCTCCCGCCCAGCCCCCCAGGGCCCCCTGACAACACAAGGAGGCAGGGCAGGGGGGTTTTGCTCAGTCCATCACCAGGATTTCCTTGCCCTGCTCCGGGAGAAGAGTCCTTCCCTGTGAGGCCGTGGGGTCCCTCCCACGGGAGACAGTTCTCCGTGA
>VYXC01006810.1:60246-119192 GCA_013397175.1 Platysteira castanea
TGGAGCACCTCCTCCCCCTCCTTCTCCACTCACCTTGGTGCTGCCATGTTGTTCTCTCTCACATATTCTTACCTCCTTCTCTCTGACTAGAAGCAAAAACCCCTGACTTTGTTTTGATTTTGTTCTTAAATATGTGATCACAGAGGCGTTACCAGCCTCTCTCACTGGCCCAGTTCTGGCCAGCAGCGTGTCCATCTTCAGAGCCCTCAGCCACTGGCTCTGCCGGACATGGTGGGAAGCTTCCAGCAGCTTCTCACAGGAGCCACCTTTGCGGCCCCCTGCTACCCAAAACCAGCCCGTGACAAACCAATAGAACTGGAATTTTGGACAATTAGAGGAGGACTGCACAAATACTTGGCTTTTGAGGTTCAGGAAGGGGATTTTTTTTTTTTTTCTGGAAATGTTTTAATTTTGGCATGATTTTGTTTAAGTTCACTTTTCTGCATCAAATTAAATGAAAAAATAGAAGAAAATATTTTGTCTAGGTTCAACAAAACACATCATTTGGCTAACAGGCTGCATCATCTATTTTTAAATTTAAAGTCACTTAAAATGCAATTTAGCTACTTTTTATGGAATTTCGAAGCAAAAACCTGATGTATTTAATTTTGAAAATATGCAGGTGTCCCCAAATTCTGTTTTTTCCATGTTTAATTCCACGAATTAAAAAATTGTTTGTGCTTGAATACCACCCCAGTACTTCCACAGACCATGGCACGCTGCTATATAATATTACATAATGTGAACTTTGAAACAAAAGAATGTCACTCCTTTTTAAATTGCATCATTATACTATTCAAATAATGCACTGAAAAATATCTTTTAGCACTCCAGCATTTTTATCCCAAGGCTTCTTCCCTTCAAACTCATCCTATAACTAACTTCCTATTTTCTTCTGCTTCCTTTGCCCTTCTAGTATTTTTATACCAAGTATCTTTCTTTCTAATTCCTACTACTATTTCTAATTTAAATAACCCTACTATTCCTGTATCACCAAGTTAAATGAAATTTTCTGCCAAAATAGCATTGTTTTTGTGGGTTGCATCATGCCAGTATATCTGTCTTGTCTGCCTAGACTATATAGTCCCACAAATTAAACATACATATGTGTTTAATCCTGTGGTTAATTCTATGACTTCAGTGTGACTCAAATGCCTACATTTGTCAGTTCTTGTCTCTCAAGTTTTTGAATAAGGCCAATCTGAACTTCTTTAAAAATTCATGCAGGAGAATTGCCTTCATTGGTCAAATGTAGAAAACATATACTGAAATCTCATACTGGAAGACGTTAGCTAATTTAGCCTTTGTTATAACCAGTAACATTGCACTGTCATTCTTATTCAGATGACCTTGCCATCATATTGCTTATGCCTGAATAAAACAGGCTTTATATTGTTCAAATAATGAAGTCAAACTAATATGCCAGGGAAAAAATAATTACCATATTTATACCTTTTTCACACTCTTACAGATTTTGCATACTGTCTCTTTTCTGTATTTTTGGCATCCCCCATTAAAACCTTTGAAATTCCTGTATTTATGGGACAAAAACCAGCTTAATAAGTCACCAGAAAATAATCTGTTTCTAAAATGAAACTATCATGTAATTAAGTTTTTGTATTCTGGATATTTATTCAGAATGTATTACAACCAACATGGTGAACAAGCATAGGTAAAAAATTCAAGACCATTTTCTTCAAATTATACTTATAATAATGTAAAAAATGTCTATAAATCCACATAAAAGACCATATCGTGGTCATATTCAGATATCCATGACTCTCTCATGACCAGTGCAATACAGCTTCTGAGCTTCTGAGACACAAGTTCTCATTTTTGGCTGCATTACAGTTTCTCTCCTGGTGAAACTGTGAGTTTTTAGCAGGCTGAGAAGCATCTACTCTGATTGACTTTTTCCTCAGATGTATTCATCACATAATTGTAATCAGGAGAAACCAATTTGTGTTGTTCCAACTGAAGTAGAGCATTTGCAGCATTGTAATTAAGAAGGCTTCATTGCTAATACACTGGGCATTTGTCTTTTCTGCAGATTTAATGGCATTTTGCAGTGTGATTGAGTTCAAGAAGATTGTGGAACACCTGTCCAAAAACTTTAATACTTTTCTTCTTTAATATAAGGGTTTGGACATGCATCTTCCTGTGGTAAAATTTCATGTCAATTCTCTAATACAGCCCTTTTCTTAAGCCGCACTGTGTTTCAATAGGTTTTTACAGTCATCCTGTCAAGAGCAAGATGCTTCATTTTCCTGTGTCACTTACTTTCAAAGCACAAACATAGTAGCTTTCTCAGCTTACTGTAAAAGTCCTAGTTCTACAAATATCACTGACATTTCAAAAACTCATTGCATCATTATTAATTATATTAAAGAGTAGAAAACTCTGGCAAGTATAGAATCAGAGGAAGGAGGAGAAAAGTGAATTGTGAACAATGAAGTCACTCATCTTGAACTTATTTTGTATCTTATGTTTCTATAATAACTTGTATTTCTAAGAAAGTTGCTCTAATTGCTAAGAAAGTAACACTTCTTTAAAAAAAAAGTCTCTGAATCTTTTTGTGTCTTTTATAATGGTTTTCCAATAGCATTTTAAACAGGAAATGTTGTTCGCCTGAAAACAGATTCATTTCAACAAGTTGTCAGTTTCCTTCCGCCCTAAAATGGTTAATTGAATGATGTTGCAAATGCCCTTAGTTGTGCAATGTCATTACATAAACAGGGAGAAGCTTTAGGTTTCCTTACACTGAAAGGGAGCCCAGAGGTAGCTGGATGTTAGTTGCATTGAAAAATGCTGCCAAGAGATTTAGCTTGCTGACAGGATCACGTAGAAGAATCCAAAGGGTGAAAAAAGTGTCAATCAGATAAGTCAGCTCCTGCTTGGAACTCTCAATTTCTTTACACTCTGCAGGGACATGTATGCATACAGCTGCAATAAAGCTTTCTGTGTACACTTTCCTTCACCATAAGGGTGTCCCCACAGAAGCAGACCCATCTGAGCCCAGGCTATTCTGGCATATTGACTGCTTGATATTTGTCACTCCCACATAACTACATCATTTCTCGGTGCTAAACTCATTTGTGAAGTTAGAGGTATGGTGGGAGATGACACCCACTAGTAGCAGCAAGTGGTAAAATTGAAGGAGCTTTCATTTACTCATTTTACAGTGTGATGTATTGGGGTTATGTTAACTTATTGATTGTCTCTTCTATTTTTAGAGTTGTGGCTTTTTTCTTCTGCTTCTATGTAGCTCCTTAGCCCCCCTCCAGATGATCTTTGTTCCTGTGACAAGCAAGTCATAGTAAAAAAAGGCAGTTGGCACAAGTGCTGATTTCTTCCCACCTCCCTCATCCCGAAGTTAAGTTCACTATGGGTCACCAAGGGAGTTCCAAGGAAAGGTTTTTGAGGAAAGATCAACAGGCCTTGTGTGGCACTTGCTCATATTGTCACCTTTCCCTCCAGGGTTATAAGTGGTCTTCAGTTTAGGAAGAAAAACGGTGTGTCCCTCCTTGCAAAAATGAAACTCAGAATTTATTGCACCCATTGTTTGGTTTCAGCTTTCAAAGCTATATCCAAAGCAAAGAAAGCCAAAGGAAAAATATGTAGGCAATCTGATATTTCTGTACTATAATTTATTTTTTTTAAATTATGTATCTGTTATTTTACTGATACATTCTTGTCCAGAGTATCAAGGGTGTTTACTACTGATTGCTTGAGTTAAGCAGTAATTGCAGATAATTATTGTACTTCCAATAAACAGACCAGGGGTTGAAGAAATGAGGGTTATGATATACAAAGGGCTAGGTTTAGGAAGAAATTATTTTGGAAATTGATACACCCAGCAGCACAGAGGGAAGTAGTGAGGAAAAGTAGGTTATGCTTTTGCACCAGCACAGGTTATGAATTTACTAGAGTTCCTAACTCTACAATCATCTAATGTGATATACTTCTGCATTGTGTTCCCAAAACTCCTTGTTATAGGACCTTCTGCAACTCAAAGCTGTAGCACCCAAAGACCATTTTCCTTATGATTCGCTATAGCATGGGAACTTCTTGTGTGCTGGTTTTGCAGACAAGGAATTCTGGTCAAAGGTTGGACTCAACGATCTTAGAGGTCTTTTCCAACCTAAATGATTCTGTGATTCTATGACTCCTGAAGCACTGAGTAACTAAAAGAAGCAAATACACAAAGGGCAGTAAAAATGATCCAATCATCCAATTCTTAACATCACATCTTAGATTCACAAACCTCCCACTCATTTTCAGGCAAGTCACAGAGAATATAATCTTTTCTGCCAGAAAATTTGGGCATTTTCACAACTGCCCAATTCATCATATTCAGCAACTGAAGATCCAACTCATGCCTCAACAAGAAATCTGTTTGGATTTTCTCTGGTTATCTTTCATGGTCCTATCCAGTTAAAAGGTAGATAAACAATCTCATTTTCTCAGTATGTTAGTGGTAAAAACATTCACCTACATGACCTGGGGAGAAAAATAATAAAAATTTTAAAAAATGATAGATTTTTTACTTCTCTGGACATATTTTGCAAGAAAGGTCTGGGTTTACCTTGTATTTTGAGAAGAAAGATCAGAACCAAAATTTTAATGAAAGACCACCACCTACTCGTATTCCAGAAAGAACTAGTCCATCCCTCCAAAGTTTCTCTACTTGACATGCACATGTTGGTAGAACTCGTTCCTAGGTACCCGTCCTACCAAAAGCACCTGATTCACTGTGGTAGTTTCCACCTTTGATGTAGACCAACTTCATTTTACTAGTTGTTTCTTACCCAAGGTTATGGAAGCTGGCTATGACGGAGGTGTGAAATGAACGCAGCTCTTCCAAGCACAGTCCACCTTGAGCATCATCACTGTCTCTTTCTGCCTGGGTTGGAGCTGTGGTTACTCTGATTGCTCCAGAACAACCTTCATGATGATTTTGTCTTGGACTTTTCAGTGTAAAGAAATCTCTTTGAAAAAGGCGCAGACAGGGCTTTATGGGCAGGAATTTTGAAATTTTACCTGTAAAATGACACAGGAAAACAAATTTTCACTGGGAAAGGATGCTGCCACTAAAATTTCTTAGCACAACAGGAAAAAATTTAGAAAAATTCCAATGCAATGAAATGCATTAGGATACAATAACTGGAAAGTCAGTGGTTTTATGATGTTGGTGTTGTTACTCTTCAAAATGCCTGTTATTTCAGAGAAAACCCATCAAATTTTAAAAGACAAGAAAAAATTTTCATTCACAGTAGCTACTGTTTTAGACAAACACTGACGATCATGTACATGTGTATTATACAACGTGGGGGTTAACAAAAAAAACCAGTAGCCATGATGTTGAGAGATTTAAAAAAAAAAAAGGTAAAAATGGAAAAGCATGTTGTGGATTATCCTTACCCGTGTGTATGTGGATGTATCTTGAAATAGTTTTACAACTGTACTGACAATAGCCAGATTCAAACCCCCAAGTACTTAAGGTTCTTGACAAAAGAGCTGAGATTCCTGTATTTACACAACGTGTTTCTTGCACAAATATGGTATTTTCATTTGTTTAATAAGATTCTGACTCCTTTAAAGGTTTTCAAGCTTTGTCATTTGATTGCTCTCTACTTCCCCACATTTGTAAACTGGCAAAAAGCATGTAAAAAAATTGAGTCAACCCTTAAACAGAATAAAGAACTAGCCTTGGAGCACTTCCCTTAAATGCTAGAAATTCGGTTAAAGACAGTGAAACTGACATGTCACTCTCCATGATGACAAATGAAGGCTTTGAGAAAGAAAAGGAAAAGGCCATTTACCAAGCTTCTCTCTGTCTCTTTTTTTTTTTTTTTTCTATGTAAACAAGAGAGGTCATATCTTTCTAGCCTATATGGGCATTCATTCCATATATGATTTTGGCTGTGAAAAGGTTCTGGGGAAGTATTTACAGGCAAGAATGCTCACTCTGTTGCCAGGGGAATGAAAATAGCTGAGCTTATATTTGATCTTTTAGAGTCCATCATACTTCATATTTTTCATCTGTCGTGGCCCATCACACCAATATGATAGAGTAAGCTGTCTGGGCACCTTGACCCTGCTATTGCAGTGCCTCTACAGTCCCCACCCGGTCACTGGCAAAGACTTTCCGGAGGTACCATAAGCAAGAATCTTTTCAGACTGTTGTTTGTGATGCTATTTATAGAGCAAATTGTTACAAAAATAGCTCTGGAGCTGGAACATATTTTCTTCTCTAGGGTAGGAGATGACCTATCCCTCCCTGCATTGCCCTCTGTGATGATTCCTGAACTATTTCCATATAGTGCAGTTTCTGGACAATATTTCACGTTGTATTGTGACAAACACAAAAATATATATTTTACCCCTCAGTTATAATTTCTGGGTCTTTTCTCACAATAGGTCTCTGCTCTTGATGAAGGCAGAACAGACATGTGAAAGAGGCAATAAGGTGTTTGTGACCCTAGTCTGTAACTTTCCTAATTTATTTCTGGAGCAAATTGAAAAATTTCTGAACTTCTTTCTACAGTCAAGGGCTTTTTATGGAATCCATTTCTGAATGGGTATGAAATAGTTATGAAAGAAGGAATTAGATGTGAATAAAAGTTGCCTCAAGAAATAGACCTGAATAACTTTTCTGCTCAGGAAGGACACGCCAGGAGAGAGCAACTCCTACTTTACTTTTTGCTGACTGCACTTGCATGGCACTTACTGAGTGACTTTCTGAAGCAAAATATGGCATATTGTGCTCTATTCCATGTTCAAAATCACATAGAAAATAAGCAACCTTTTCTTCCCAGTATTTTTACAAGGCATCTGTAAACCACTAAAACAATTGATATCGTAGTACTTTCAGTGGAAAGTGTGCCAAATCCCAAACTTCATTTCTTCTGATGAATAGAGATCACAAACTATAGCTTCAGATCATACTAGTTTGTTTACATCTTAACTAGCACTTAGGAATAAATCCAAGGGACCCTTCAGTGCTCTGAGATAGTAAATTAAATTAATCTGAGCTATGATATGATTAATTTTTTCTTTTTTTTTACTTTCTTAGACAAAGAGAGTCATAGAAATGTTAGTTGTATGGAACTTCTCAAGGTCACCCAGCCTCCCATTTGAAAGGGAAATATTGCTAGAAAGATCAGGTCAGTGACGGATTTGCCTGAGTTTTGAAAACCTCTGAAAACAAGGATTCCTCAGCATGTCTGGGTCACAGCTAGCCTGCACTACCTGTTAAAGAAGTTTTCCTAATATCCAATATGAAGCCTCTGACTCACAACCCGTGGCCGTTGCCCTCTCTTATATAGCCTTGCAGTACCTAGAAGAGTTTGGCGATGCTGTCCTTGTAACAGCTCTTCACGTATTCACCAGCTGTTGTTGTACTGTCCATTTGCCTCCTCTTTCCCTGGCCAACAAAACTCAGACTCCCTAGCTTTTCCTCAAGCATGATGGCTCTTTCTGGAGTCCTCGCACTGGAGCACTACAGCTTCTCCACAGTCTTCTTGAACTTAGGACACAAAACCAGACAGGGTGCTCTGCAATCAACCTGTTGGCCACACTTTCCTAAGGTAGCTCAGTATGGAATTAGTATTATTCATGGTGAGGGCTCTGTAAGCTCACCTTTGTTTCGGCATCACTGCAATCCTCAAGTTCCCTTCATCTCACATGAGTAAGCAGGATTTGTCACTTTGTAGGACACACAGAAAAACACCCCCCAAATTAAATAATCCAGTGATATCTTCCATAAGAGGTAACATTTATCTCACTCTCACTTTAGCTCACTGATTTCCCTTCCCTCCGTATTGTGCACTAGAACTTTTTCTTTGGTTTGGTTTTTTTGTTTTTTGGTTTTGTTTTTTTTTTGTTGTTGTTGTTTGTTTGGTTTTTTTTGTTTGTTTGTTTTTTTGTTTGTTTTGGGGTTTTTTTGTTTTTTGTTTTTGGTTTGTTTTGGGTTTTTTTTGGGGTTTTTTTTGTTTGTTTGTTTGTTTTTTTGTTTTTGTTTTGTTTTGTTTTTTGTTTTTTGTTTTTTTCCACCCAGTAACAATAGGGCTGTTGATCTATATTTCTGGAGTGCTCTGGGAACAGCTAAGGCTGCCCTTGTTCTAGCACATGGAGGAATCATGCCTAAGCTGGGCTGGGGTAGAGAGTCTAGGGGAACTTGACTAATGCCAGTGAAGTTCCAGGAAGGACCAATCTGACATTTGTGATTACAAGAAGCAAATTTCAGACACCAAGATAAATTAATGTTTTCTAAAGCAGATTAAAGGGAGGACTAAATCCGTTCTAAATAAATTCAGAGTTAGGTATACAGCAGAATGTCATGTTCTCTTCAAACCTCAAATAAATGCTACATGCAGAATATAGTTGTTCTTGGTATTTTTTCATTCCTCTATTTCTGTTCCATGTCACAACAACAAACTTTAGTAAACAGAAAATGGGGTTCATTATATTGTGTAACACCTTTCAAGAGTTCTAGCAGAAAGGCTTTCTATTTTTATGGTTCCACCAAAAAATGTGGCTAAAAAAAGAAATGGTTCCATCTCATCAGGAAGTGAATCTGACAAATGTTATTGCTATAGGAAATCTAAGTCACATTGGATTACCACCTGGCACCATCAAAACTAAACTACTGTCAACTTTAAAAGGAAAAAAAAAAAGATCAAATTATCATTGGTTAATGGTATATATTTAGAATCAGGTTAATTCAATCCTCTCATAATGTAGAGAAAAGGTTTACTCTTCAGTAGAGGAATATATTACCACTGAAAAGAAGTTAAATATTAAGAAAATCAGAAGTTATTGAGATTTATAACTCAAAGATGAATGAAGGAAAAAAACAATGGGATGAAACGATAGAGTTAACATTTTTATTCAGCTGACAAAACAAAGTGTTAATGTAATTTTGGGGTATGCTTGAGGTCCAGTTTTTAAATTTACAGCTAATTGCACCATCATATGAAGTTTTGCAAGATGACTAGGCAATCTGGAAAAATCTAAGATTCACTAAATATAAAAGATCAACTCTACATTTTTAAAATTCTTCTGATGGTCATAATTAATTTGGTTGAATTTGAGCTTTTAACAAAAAATATACATAAATAATACAGATATCCAACCTGCTGGGAAATCCTAGTGCCAGAAATTGCAATGTAAATATTTGAAATAACTTCTCATATAAATTTATGCATATATATGTGTGTGTGTGTATACACACCAAATTTTGTTATAAAAATTAAACCACTAAAACGGAAAGAAATTCCTCAGAACCAGTCATAAGTTTTTAAGTGTCCACCCAACCATATACATATGGTCTTCATTTCATTCCTCCAATTTCACCAAGATGTCTGCATTTGGCTAGAGCTTAGGAGCAGTGTCTGAATTTTCTAAATGCTCAACATGCCTTTTGTTTATTTGGACCCTCTCTTGGCAGATGGAGAGACTGCCTCAACTATTTGGAGAATTTAAGACAGGGAAGCTGGTGTGGGTGTCTCCATGAGCTGTGGGAGGTAGTGCAGCTTGGAAATGTGGACAAAATTGTTTCAAGATTTGTAGATCTCACCATCTTACAGACTACATCTACAACTGAAATTTACAGAACTCTGTCAGTGGGTGACCAGGCAGCATCCTGGCCAGCTAACCATGGATACCAATTTGACTTCTAGAATGGTATCACATAGTGTCCAGCCTAGTATTCCATAAAACAGTACTATTAAATGTGAAATGTCCTAATCATGGACTGCTGTTGCCATTTCAGCAAGACAGCATAAAGAAGAAGCCTAGGACAAGACAGCATTGAGAAGCCTCGGATCTCTGATGCAACAGCAGGAGTTGATCCATGAAGCATCAGAACAAGAGAAAACAAGATGGAAAAGCACATCTTGTGTTGGGACCAGGGCTGTGGTCCAAATTAAAAATTAATTTGTGTAATTTTTACTCCTATACATGTTTGTAATCATTTGACTTGTTACATGGTGTATCCTGACTCAAAAAAACCCAACCTAAATATGTTAAAAAAAGAAAGGAGGCATGGAAATTATTTATACAGTAAAGCTAGCTCCCTACAAATCAAGAGATATATTCTGTCACTGGTGATGGTAAGGTTATTTTTTCTCTACTAGTATTCTCCGTCTTTCTCAGAAGAGTCCAACTGTAATTAAAAATACAGTCGTCTAATGTTAAGTAAGGTTAACAATATTTCCCAACATTTTTATTTCTTTTTTTTCGGTCATCAAGGGCAATGTGATGGTTTTGACTTTGTTCAAAAAAGAATCGACAATAGTATTTACAGTGCTATTATGACACAGTGAAAAATCAGTAGTACTATATTTTCAATAATGATCTTATTTGGTCAATAATGGCAGCCTTGGTGTATATTAGCTTAGCTGCTGAAAAAAATCAGTGGAGATAAAGTATTTACTGTAGGTGGGTTCTGTTGAGCTTAAGGGGAATGTGTGGGTTCCCAGTCTCTCTATTTCTTTAACATTAAGATTATATTGGGATCAGTGCTATGTGTATAAGCCTAAATTTTTATACATTTGCAGTAATTTTATATTAGAAAATACAGACTCGCACAAAAATAATGCATTTAACTAAGTCCATGCCTCCTACAATGTTAAATTTCTCTGGTCTTTCTCCTCCTGCTGATGGAGTGCTCCTGCTGTTAAAAGTAAATCTGCTATTGATGTCACTAAGAACAAGAGAGAAGCTGTTTTGCTTTATCATAAGTGTGGGGATAATTGGTAGATTTTTAGGGCCCTGACAAGAGAATTAACAGGGAGAAAAGTGGGGAAGTTTTGACTGATATGCTCGGCAACAAGTGTCTGCCTTACACATTGGTGAAAAAAGGGTAGATGTGTGCTTATGCAGGTAGTAATTTTATTCCTTTGCAGATCAGTGCTTCCTTTCTCAGTGGAATCTGTTAAAGTGTGGCATACTGGAGACAAGTGAAATATTGGCGGATGAAATAAGGATGAAACACCTTGCTTTTAAGTACAGACCTTTTATTCTTCAGGTGATTATTCTGATGAAATCTGTGTGACTCATTTTCCACAAGCTTTTAAATAAGATTCCGTAACACCTTTTAAATTTCCCAAGGAGCAAACTCTATCATCCAAGGAGTATTTGCTGGAGAACTCAAAACTCCTTCAGGTCTACTCATCCCAAAAGATATCACGGTAAACCAAACTTTACCATGGTCACTAACCAATCAGCATTTTCTTTAAATTTCTCTACAGAACTTTCTCTACAGAAATTCACTACAGACAACTATTAACAACACTTCCTTTGTAAATGAAACATGTTCTAAAGTCAGTCCTGTGAGTTAAGGCTCTCAGATCCTATCCCTGTTTCTGTTGTTGGTCTAGTGCTGTATGGACTTACGCAGAACACTTGAGCAAATTTTATAAGCTCTGATGCAATGTATTTGGGAGAAACTACAATCTCTGTTATGGTAATATGTTTTGGAAATGGCAACCCCTACATTTCTTCTTTACTTTTTCCCTAAAAACTGTTTATTTAGATACTTATACAATAACATATTTAATGGCTTGTTTTCAGATTTCCCACGCTGAAATATGTTACCTTGTAGCTGGAGGTGTAGAAGTAGTTTTTCTATATCAGTAGTAGGCCCAGGAAAATATTACCAAAGGAAATTTTTCAATTTACAATATGAAGCTGAGGTCTTCTCACCACACTAGGACAAAATAATATTATCATGGAAGCTGGCCTTCCTTGCTTATGGCTTCAGATTTTTATCCGGTCAGATTGGACAGGAATTTCAACCTATCATTGAGATATCTCTGAGGACAATCCTACTAAACATTATAACACTAAAGGGGTAGGATTGGTGAGTTTTCTTTCAAGCACATAGCCAGGGAGAAGACTGTCTTTTAAGGTGATTCTAGTTCTGTGGTATGAATTAAATATCAATATAATTTTACACAAGTCAAAGCACAAGTCTGGAACAAGCAAAAGGTGGCATTTTTGACTCCTGCCTGCACTCTCTCATTTACTTAGTGGGAGAAGAGCATTTTCCAGGCAACCCCATGCACTTTTGTTTTTCACTTTTGCATAATTTTTATTGCCTGGGGAGGGAAGGGAGGAACATGCAGCCCGCAGAACAGCTAACACAAGCCTGTGCCTTAATATATATACCCCTACAAAGCTACTGACAATGTATTTTTAAATTACATCATTTGAGCCCTGTTTACATGCTTATGCTTTACCAAATGATCTTCTGTGAATCAGAGGAGGCCTGTCTTTCACTGCATAGTATACCCCACTGGAATGCTGCTCACCAATTTTAGCAGTATATTTTTTAATTTTGTTTTTAGCATCAGACTGAATATGATCAAATACCCTCCATCTCAGAAATGCTCCTCTGGCTGCTTGCTGTGTTTTCCTGCTGGAGCCACAGCCTGGTGCACATTCTCAGACTTGCTGATGAGTCACCCGACAAAAGAGGACTCTGGGACGGAGCCCAAGCCTGCCCACTGGCCTGCGCAGCTGAAAACCAATACTGGTTGCTATTTAGATCAACAGCATAAATGCCAGTGTATTTGCAGCATTTTAAAGGATGGTTCAGAAAGATGGAAGTTAAAAAAAATAGTCCCTTTCCCCAGTCCTAATGCTAGATTCATAGTGTTTACAAACAGCTGCTGCAATGGCCCCAAGCTCCAAAGAAATATGTGACACATCTGAGAATCTGACAGTCAAACCCAGCATTTGTTTGAGTGCATCCCTTGTATGGCTTGGCGTAACAGGAGACGTGGTCCTCCTGGTATTTGTCGCTGTGGCAGCTGTGTGCATGGCAGTGGCAGCAGCTATGCAGTTATTTGCTCCTTTATTTACTGCAGCAAGTAGAAAGTGATCCTGCAGACAGGGGAATTCAGACAGTAGAGAGAAGGGAGCAAAGCCTACTGCAAAAAAATAATTATATAAATAACTTATAAATAAAGGGGTCCAGCAGGGGTTCATGGAACATCTTGGGTGTTAAAGGTAGCAACACAAAGCTTGAAAACAAGTGTTGCACACTCCTATTTCTCACTTTAGGGAGGTATTAGGAAAACAGCAGTCCCACATGACTCCTACGCTGCATTTCTGCCTCACCATGGCTGTTCCTACACCCACTTTCCATGTCACTCTGACATCCTGCAGGGAGACTGGCTTTTGCAATTCCTTCTGGGGCTGAAGGCAAAGCAAAGACTTCAGATCTCTTCCCCAGAGAAGTGTTACAGTGTTAGGAGCAGAAGAAGCCATAGAAGCAATATATTACACAAATGATGCCGAGTGAACACAGAACTACATGCAGTTGTTTCACTAAGAAAACAATTCAAGCCAACTGAACTGTGTTCAGGAAAGGGATGGTTTTCAGTGCACAGCATATGTTAGGACAGGAAGTGGCTGTACACAAAAAAAATACCAGCTCTTATCTGTTCCCAGTGGCAGCTACTGGGTCAAACTCTGAAACCTTTGTATTACAAACTGTTGTTCATAAAGCACATGTATCAATGGCAATGCCCTTGTGCAGGTAGTTCTAATTTCTATTAAATTTTATATTTTGTGCACGGCTCTAAAGATACCATCTTTAGGTTACACTCTTTATATAACATAAATGGCTTATGTTTGCCTTACTAACAAAACCCTGTAGCTTTTAAAATGCTTGGAAAAAGAAATGCCTGGAATTTTTTACATAAGTAAGGTTTAGAGAAAATAGATGTCAGGACCCAGGGATATTTTCACTTTTATCCCGTTAAACTTTACAAGTTTTAACTGTGCTTCTGAATTCTTCAGAGAAGCTTTGAAATTCACAAGTTCATACAATTCGCAGAGCATCTGTTGTGAAAAATAAAGAGATTGTGACTTCCAAATTAAATAAGAATTCCACTATTAAAAATAAAACCCCTCTTATTTAAAATAAAGCCCAGAATAGTCATCATGGCAGCAGCATAAAAAAATCTGACTTAGAAATTTCATAATAAGATGGGAATTGGTATGAATTGGAGGACTCTTTGTAGTCCATTAGAATTATCCCTATGTACATCTCCAATGTAAAATTAAAAATTAGGTGTCTAGCTGCTGTTAAAGGCATTTAGGAATTATGCACCAAGACCTGGATCCCTTAAGTAAAAAAACACCTATTAGAGTACCCTTTAAAATTGCTTATTTTGGATAAAAGTAAAACAACCTAAGCCTTTTCAAGAGCTGTGCCTCAGCAGCCTTTTGGGATTCTGAAAATCTTCTGATTGTAAAGCCTTTAACTGGGTAGCAGAAGAAACTCTTTAATAGATGGAGAGCACAAGGGGAAAAGAGGATGAAAAGAGGGACTTTGAGGGGGAGGACAGAGGATCTGCTCTTGGCAGAGGAAACTTCTGAAGAGGATGCTAAGATGACTGAGGACGTGGGTGACAGTCGGTGACATGAGGATGTTTCAATTGCATTTGAGGGTTGTTTAGCCCTTTATGCACTGAAAACCAAGAATAAATTTGCATGTATCAAATTCAGTGTGAATTTTGCACAGCCCTAGTTCAATAGTCTAAATTTCTAAGGCTTGCTTTTGTTAACAGCCTCTCACTGTTCCCCAAGCTGTATGAACGAAGCTCTGTGAGGCCAGGTTCTCTTGACAGATTTCAAATGGGGACATAGTTATATATTTTTGACCTTGACTTCCCCAAGATCTTCCAGAGAGCAATGGCACAGTTGGGACACTATCAATCCAGTGCCTCACAGTTACAAAATGCCACACCAATATGGTCCTCAAAAAATGAATGTCAGGTAGTGTGTTCTCATTTACATATGCAAAAACAAGCCCAAAATAAGATAATGGTCTTATTAGAGGCAAAACATCCTGAAGTGAATCAGTAAGCAGGAAGTCCCTGTTATTGCACTACTTTTTGTCAGACAGATTATTTGCCAAATTTCTTACAGGTGTGGAGAATTAAGATTTTATAATAACCTTATCCTTAGCATTTTCATTCTTTTTTGCATACTTTGGTATCACTAGCTGCTTTAGCCATGCTCACAGAACATCAGTTCAAAATGAGGTGATGATATGCTCAAGAGAGTCACCTAAGCAAGGGAGGGACTGGTTTACTATAATGAAGGAAGTTCTTAGAAAGGTGTTTTAAAAGTATAATTGGACAGTGGAAAACACCACCCTAAAAGGATAGGGTAGAAGAAGCTTGTGGTCAGCTTAAATGTGGCAGCCCATCTTTTTTGAACAGAACACTTGGAATCATGTTGGGGAAAAAAAAAACCCTCAAAGTTTCTTATTATTTGAAGAAACAATTTGTAAATAAATGTGCCAGGCTTTACTCCATTTTGCACTTCTACGTTGTGCATAAAATATTTCCCTTAGCTACTATGCGAACAGCAAATTAGGTGAAGAATTTTGCTCAAGGTTTCAGGGAAATCTTTGTATCTCTTCCCTATCTCTACCAAAGCTTCCTACAGTCAACTTATAGTATTCTTCGCTACTGCAAAACTTTGCTGTAAGCACAGGCCTCTATGTCTCTACAAATGTCCCATGGCCAAGTGCCTGCCGAAGAGCACTGTCCACTTCAGCTTATGCCTTTTTTTTTCATGTTTCAAAGATAAACCTTAGGTTGCCAGGGCTTGGACTTTTTTTCTTCATTATTGCTCCCTGCGTTGTCATGGTTATCATCTGACATCCTCTCTAAATTCTTTTCCTATTTAACAACTCTCGTACTCTTGTTTTTTCAACCTGAATATACAGGCTGCTTGAAACTGGAGTGGGAGAAGGGGGAAGTGAACATTTGTGTGCAGAGAATAACGTTAACAAGGGGCTGAAAAACATTTTTAACCCACAAAAAAAAACCTCCATAGACAAACAGACTGGGTGCTGTGACCAAAATGCCACTATTTTTAAGGTGTCTGGCTTCTACCTGCCTCACATAATGGTCACTCAGAAAAGGATTCTGGCAGTTGGCTGACCACTAAATATGAACCTGATTTTTTGTGTTATTTTTATTTGTTTTACGTTGTGGTTAGGCTTTCGAACTTTTACTGAGAAGTTGGGGAAAAAAAAAAAAGACAGAGAGAAGGAGAGAAAAAGAAATAACCCAAAGAGATGTGGAGAGATAGAAAGGACAATTTATACACACAGACAACCCACACAGGCACACCAAAGATTTCAAAAATAGGATAGCAGAGAGGATTCATAAACAGCCCCTGAAAACACAGGCTCCCTTTTCCTTAGGAAAACACACCACCCCTTCGAGCAGCATCCCAAGACAGAGTGGTGCAGATCTGTCATTAGAAGGTGTGCTGGTGTGATGGCTGTCTGCAAACTTGGCTCTGGCCCTGCTCAGCCCAGCTCCTCTCCCTGTTAGCTCAGCAATTTCCCAGGGGTCAGCCCGTCTTGCCATAATCACATGCTGGCGCCACAAGAATGTTTCTTAACTGTACACTGTACCTTGTAATGAATGCAGACTAAAATACTCTAAACCACTTCAGTTTGGGAGCAGCCGTGACCTCAGGCTTGACAGCTCAACACCATATTTGTTTGTATGGAGTACCTGATAAAAAGGATACCAGCAGCCATGAATACAGCATTTTCTCTCTATTGCTCACTGTTAATTCTATGAGAGTTGGAATATGAATTATTCTACTCTTTCAATGGGTTTAAGCTGGAACCTTCTCTGGGTTGCCAGTAACTCTGAGAAGATCTATGTAAACTGCAGCTGGCCAGAAGAGATAAAGTACAGAGAGGACACACATTTTGTAAAGCACTTCACTTAGAGGTAGAGGGGAAAAGTCAATATTTCTTCTAGAGTTACACACTTGTCCTTCCAGCACTTATCTTATTATACCTCCAATTCAGAACAAGTTGTGTTAAATTTAACATAAAGGCTTGATCTCTGTCAGACTTTGCCATAACTCAGAAATAAAGGTGTCCCAAGCTTTAGAGCACCCCAAAATGTAAATTAAGGATATTTTTTCAATTTCATAAGTTTTAAGATGTGGTTATTAAAATTATTAGAGAGATGCTTCTGTCCAAATTAAGGTGAAAACAAGACCATATGCCAAAGTCAGGAGTATGGATTTTATTCAACAATAAAAGCAAATTTCACAACTCTCCTTCAAACTCAGCAGGACTCTTTTTTCCTATGTCTTTCAAGCCATCAGGTGCAAGAAATCACAACTTCAGGGCCTCCGTGATATGCAATGACTTAATCCCACCACCCTTCCCCCAAAGCAAGCATACAAAATCCAAGCAATTATGTGCAGGATGACTGGGATTTAATTCAGATAGTTTTGCAGCTGTTGTGTCATGTTTTGCATGCAGCTTACATGAGGAAACTTGGAATCCAAATTTCAAAGTATTTATCTTTTTTTCCTTTTTTTTTTCCTCTCATTCATCACAAAAGAGACATAATTCACAAGAGAAGGTTCCTAAAAGCAGCTTAAATTTTGGTAATATTAGCTAAAACATCTACCGTGGTAGTTAGTAATTTGTCATTATTAAAAAAAAAAGGTTTAAAGTCTTTATAAGCTGGTGTTTGTGGTATATTTTACATCATAATTTTATCTAGCTTGGATGGAATAGTCAAAATACATTAAGCTATTTGGTTTGTCTTCACTTTGAAAAACAAAGATATTTTCCAAGCTATTTTAGAGGTCTTGAAAGGGACACGCATGTAGGTACAGCATGTAGCACACCTTTTCAGAGTTTCCCATTTATATGGGTCCACATTATCCTGCCTCACATTGGTAGATCATTTTGCTCTCAGTAAGAAATTCTTGCCAAACTTTCTCCATTACAAATTGCACAGCTAGTTTTTCTGCCACTTTTCCTTAAAGAGACCTGTGGGTTTACTGCCAGTCTTTTTCATTATAGATGCATCAGAGGCAGCATTCTCCTCATGCAAAACTCATATAAGATATCTGGACTACGTTAAGCTGAGTAGGTAAGTGGGACCTGACTCTTGTAACTTTGCAAGAAAGGATCATAGCAGAGGAATTCTGCTTGATTTACAGTTGGGTAAGGGAGGGAGAGTTCCATTTGGGGACCTTGGTGTGCCTTGGCGTGACTCCAAATTGTGAAGTTGAGATGCGTTCTAGTGGGGTGGCATTGCCTTTGGTCTGACTGCAGTTTGTCAGAGTTGCTCTATTTTCTGCTGGGGCTTTTGGGTGTCTGACCATGGAAGACAGCTGAAGTTGAGCCACCTCTTGCCTGGAAGCAGCCTTGTAGAGCTGGAGGTGATGGTCCACTTTTTCTCTTTCCACCAGCATAGTTGAAGCAACTCTTTTGAGATGACTTTAGAGCTTTTTTGTTTGTGGAGGCAGGTGGCAGGTTCTGTCTGCCTTTGTTCATTCAGCCTGCCTAGGTAAGTAGAAAGCCTGTTTTGGCAAGCATAACTTAGGGCAGCCTCACCTTGTGGGCAGTAGCCTTAACACTCACCTTCCCTGCCTGACTCCTTTGTGAAAGGGAGCTCATCTGTGTCTCATGAACCATTGGGGCTTTTTTTTACTTTCTTATTTAGAAACTGAATTTAGGCAGCACAGCAGAGTGAATGACATTTATGCAAAGTGATATTATTTCTCATATTTTTCCCTAAGCTTGAAAATTCTGGCATTGATTCCTTGCTCACTTCCCACTGCACTAAACTGGTACTTCTCAGATACTGACAGCCATGCACATAAGGTGAATGAAGATTGAGACAATTGTCAATCTATCTGGTAAAAGCGATGGTTCTTCAAAAGTTTTTTGTGCAGACTATATTCTGAAGCTGGTAAGCATTGCTATTACACTCAATTAAACATTTTCCTGACTGGCTGCTTTCACTTTGATTGCCTTCTATTTTAGGGAGGGGGGAAATAAAGTAAAAATAATTATAAAGTATATTTTAAAATGAACACAAGCAGCTCTATTTGCATGTGAAAATTTATATACTCAGGGGAGAAATAGGCTGAGATTTGCATTGACAATCTATTTTGGCACAGATTTTGAAAAATCACATGGAAGAAGTTTGTATCTGTAAAAGAAAATTTTATAGACACACTAAACTTAAAAAATTGAGTTAACTAGCCACAGGAGAGATGCAGAAAAAGCTCAGTGAAAACACAGGCTAACTGGAGCCTTTGCAGGACACTGCAACTTCCACAACTGGAGGAACAGGAGCAGCACGAGGACATCATCAAGACCAGCAACACCAGACTTTTGAAATCCTGACTTTGGTCAACATTTCTAAAGTGGTGTGGTCTCGTTCAGCAATCTGGAATGGCTACAGCACCTCTTAAGAGCCTGCAACATGCTATGCAGATGGATCTGCATGAAGTTAATGCTGAATTGAATTAATTTGCATAGCATTAGTTCTCACAGACTAGTAAGTGTTTTTCCATTCCTTTGTACATTGTATTTCCAGCCAGACACTTTTTTTCTTTTTTTCTTTTTTCTTTTTTTCTTTTTAACTGCAACTTCTCTTCAACACAGCAATGGCTCAATGTCTGACCATTGCTCTCTAATGAACATCAGTATTCACAATTTCTGTTGAGTCAGAATGCAGAATCAGAGCCCTTGACAAAATCTGGACTTTTCTGTTATTTCTACTTCCTTTATCATGTATGTCATGCTGTGATTGCATTACCCTCAATAAGCATCCGCAGCTTCAGGCTGATGTCCTTTGAATAAGACACAGCTAGGGATCTGTGTGAATCTGTGCCAGCAGAGACAGAAGAGAAGGGGAAGAAGTGAGAAAAGACCAAGTGAAACTTTCTGCATATCCCAGTAGCGACTTACTTCCCCTCCTGCAAAACACTGGAGAAGACCCATAGCTGGCTATGCTACACAGCCAAAAATAAAAGGAAAATAGATTAAAGAGAGACCCAAGTCTCTGAACAGAACTGTCACGGTGCTTGTCATGTAAAGGATGGGCATGGGATGGATAGTTAGGGAAAAGAGACCTCTGAAATGGAAGCAGCCAGTGCCAAATGGAGACATCAGGCTGGCAGGACTTGAGGTCAGAAATGCAGAGATACAGCGAGGACGTGAGGATGTCAGCCAAGTGTCAGAGAGAAAGCCACCTCCTCAACAGCAGAGGAAAAGTGAGAAAGCTGCTTTAAAGTCTTGGAAGTAATAGGAATATATTTTTTTAAAAACTGCAAACAAACGATGCTATATTTCAAGGGAAATGGCTTTAGTATTTTCAACAATCACTCTGAAATGCTATAGCTTTCCTGATTATGAGAAATAGTTATTTTTCCTGTGTGCAGCCATTGTGTTTGTTAGTAGGAGGAAGAGGTATTGAGTAAATACCCTGAGGTATATGCTGCAGGCTGTGAAATAAAGACAAGAGTTCAGAAGGGCTTTAACACTTGACTGGGAAGTGGGATGCTCCTTACCAAAGCTTGACCAACATACAGGATAGCCTGGATGTGTGAGGATTAGCATCTGGGGAGAGACCTACACCCTCTTTGTGCTTGCTGAGGAGATGCTGCAGTCGAGGCTCTATAGTTGCTCATAAAGATGCAAGTGAGAAAGGCTGGCTAGCAAGATCTGTTACCAGAGCTGCAGAGTGTCAGACATGGCAATGCGGGAGATTATGGCCCTTCTCTTCAAGAATGGCAGGCATTTGAACATCACTACCCCACCACCCCTAATCACCTCCAGGAAGAAACTGAATTAGATGTGGGAAGTCAGGGAGAGAAAGTCAAATATTAAAAAAAAAGAGAGAAACAGAAGGTTATACCAAGTACCAAAGGGAAGAAAAGACTAAGCCTTAAGCTAAGAAGGGGGGAAAGGCCAGGTCTGCATTCACAAGGAAGAGAAAGAAAAAGGTTTGAGCCTAAAATCAAAGGAAGGAAAAGGATAAGCTGAAAGTCAGAGAGGAAAAGAGGGCAAAAATAAAGTCAGAGAGAAGAAAGAAGTACAGTGTGTTAACAGAGAGTCTGCTGAATAGGAAGCAGAGTAATTCTCTAAAAATTTAAAAATTTGATCTCCTTTTGTTTCAACATGTCCAAGTACTTCTGTAGTTAAAAATGGGAACTGGGTTAGAACGCACAGAACATGCTATAATCTGCTTATCTTAGTAAACTTGAAAGCAGAGTGGCCGTTTGTGTCACTTCCATTACAGTATTGATACCACAGGGCTTGTATCCAGAAGCAAATCATGTCTCGGCTCTCACAGCATGGACACAAAGAGAAAGAAACCTAATTGGACCACAGACACCCAAAAGAGTGAGATAGGTTCCAAGAAAGGTGAATATTGTTGGATTAGTGGCAATGTGCTCAAAGTAAAACAACAATTTGTTATAGTGAGTAAAATAAAATATACAAGACAGTGACAACTTAAATATTTACAGGTGAAACGAGTAATAAAGACAAAGACATTGTCAGATCCAAAGATGAAGAGTGAACGCACAACTTTAAGTGACTAACATAAAATTACAAGAGTAAATGTTCTACCTAAGAAGTCTAAAGACCAAATTAATC
Organism: Platysteira castanea; assembly: GCA_013397175.1. Taxonomy (NCBI): domain Eukaryota; kingdom Metazoa; phylum Chordata; class Aves; order Passeriformes; genus Platysteira; species Platysteira castanea. Next base: position 81,719 of record VYXC01006810.1, read on the forward strand.
TGCTGCAAAGCCAGGAATATGCAAGTACTGCTGATGTTGCGTGTGAGGAGATTATTTATGCCTAAGAAGAGAATACAATAATGTTCCTGGATACATGCTTTATAGTGGTAGAAAATAGGAGGACACATAGCTCCCCTGGATGTTTCCTTAGAATATGTCTTTGGAAATGGTTTGATGAAGACATGCTATCAATGTCATTTGCTCTCTGCTGTAGAATACAGTGGACAAGATGCAGCGTTAGAGAGTAACATACAGTAGCTTCACAAGAAACGTGCCTTTATCTTCAAAGTAGCAGATTTATTGACTTTAATAAGCAGAAAATATCTACATGGACATTAGACAAACACAGACTCAACACAGACTGAGAAAAAGCTGATAATTGTATTAAACTGACTGCGTTTTTGTTACATGTGTTTGGGAAATTTCCAGCAACAGAGTGCCAAAAGGCTTGGTTGTGAGTCTGACAAAAATCCCACAGAACTGAAAAAGATAAATATCATATAGTTTTTTTCAGACACAAATTGTACTGCTTTGTATAAGGGTATGTTTTTTAACCTTGCTTGGGGAGTGCAAGGTTTACCTGTAGGGGCAGTTCTGTTATTACGCGGACTGATGTACAACTGGCACTCTGCCTGAACACTTGAGAACGTACCCCCTCTACACAGCTGGGGAAAATGCTATAAGGTTGTCCTATAGGAGCAATGGCCACGGCTGCAAGGTGTTGTTTCCTTCAGGGTTCTAGTTCTGTGCCTAAAAGCAGACTTGGTAGGATTAGCATAAAGATCTGTAAGGATAGATAATGAGGATTTCTGCTCACATTTCCAGCAAGTAATAAGAGTATAACAAGGTTTATGGAGTGGAATTTTAGAGGCTTTTGCTTTAGTGCATGACCAGATGGTGGTGAGAAGAAGAGTGGTCGGGCTTCCGCGGTGGAAATTGTGACTGACTGGGTGATGAAATAAAAACATTTGGGAAAGGAGAGTGGGAAGGCACTGGACTGCGATAGCTCGGAGATGGAGGAGTAAGTCTGGGATAGAGTCTGCACCACTACAGCAAATTGCAGGAAACTGCCACGTGTAGGAGCTCTGTTTCGCTGGTGGCACAGCTAGAAAGTATTCACTGCAGAAGGCACAATTCTGAATTGTGGGAAGTGAGGGAGGCATAAGGACACATGCAGATTAAGGGGAAAACAAAACGTCAAGAGGCTCATCATTAAATAACCATCCTTCCTCCAATTTAGTAAGTGAGGTGAAAGTCACATGAAAAAAAGAAAAGTGGTCATGACATTAAGTCAGTTCCATAGCATGCCTATATATATCTGCAAAGGGATTGAATTCAGTGTTCATAAGGTGTCTAAATTGTTCCAGTACCTTGTTGGTGATCATACAGTATTTTAAATATTGTGCTTTTTATGACATTTGCATGAAGGCACGTGCATGTATGTGTAATTAAGTGTACAGTAAGATCTTCCGGAGATTCAGAGAGATTTCTGAGGACCGATCCCATAGCTTAATAGATCTAGTTCAAACTTCAGGGCTGATACTGTTCCTGCAGAAATAAAAAAGAAGTGCATGCACATACTGGTATATATAGTGTGCGTGCACACACTTACTCGTGTACCTGTACATGCCATTGTATTGGGGTGTCTCAGTCACTGAGAATGTGGTCTGTACACCAAGGACCCTCTGCAAATCCTGGTATATTTGTCCCAAGATGTTTCAGAAACATGAAGGTATGGTAGAAACAGAAGAAAGTTTAAAAACCAGACTCTGAGAGGAGGGTGACTCTAATCTTAACTTCTAGCTTTGATAGATGGAGGAGGCCAGATGGTGATTAAAGGGCAGTTAGTGTCAAGGTCATCCATAATTACCATAATTTTGCATTTCTTGATCTATTTCATTTTTGTTATAATGTTAATGTTATTTAAAGTACCTTAATCTGTTTTTTGTTTGTAAGAGACTAAATTACGAATTTAAGAAATATATCTAAATACTGGCAGCATTCAGGGGACTCATGCTCTGCAGCTCTGTGTCAGCCTCTGAGGAGGTAGGGCCAGCAAGGAAGGCAGACTTTGAACCAAGTCTTTGCTTTGACTTTATACCTCCACTTTTCTTGTTTTTCTCACATAAGCCTGAGTAGAGGATAGGATTTTTTTCTCTTTCTTTATTTTTTTTAACCAGCTGAGTAGAAAAACACAGAGACTTAAATGCCAGCTAGTTGTTTTCCAGGGCTTGCTCTTTCTACACATTCTCTGTTTTGTACTTTAATGCATGCTAAAATGTTCAACAATTACTGTAAACCTTAACATAAGCATGTACACCTACAATTTGAGCATGTCACATTGCTTGTTATGGAAAGTAGGTTTGCAGGCTCTTGTTTGTTAGGCACTGGTAACTTTTTCCTTCATGATACTGAGAACTCTGAGCAATGTTCATCATCCTCTGTGTGTGTGATCATGCCTGATGCAGTGGTCTCGTCTTCTGCAGGTGTTGGAGAGTGCAACAAAATGCTGCAGACTGCAATCCACTGGTCTTACTTGGGTCAGGAAACAGGTCTGTGGGTGGAAAGTGGAAATGATGGTCTTAGCAGTATAAAGGAAGTCTCACCAGAAGACACTAACCGAAAGGAAGTGCACATGGAAACATGCCATCACCCACACCCAACTTCAGCAAAACCTCATGCAGCTGAAGGGGGTTTATGGGATCTCTGAAGCATAGCCGCCCACAACTGTCATTAGACCAATCTGTGAAGGGGTTTTTTAACAGTGCTTTGGGGTTTTCTTCCCTCCTTTTTTGCTTTTTTGACTTGTAGTCATAAGCTCTAACCTTTGTGAATGTGTATATAAATGCATAAAGAGAGAGAGAAAACATGTACTTTTTGTCCTTTATCCTGTCCATGTTCTAAAATAAGATGTCCCACAAAACAATTTCATCCACACAAAAACTGAATGAAAAGTCCCTAAAGATATCCCACAAGTGGGACTCCTCTTAGGGTCAAACATCTGGAAGTTGAGTCACAGTCATGGTTTGGCTAATACAGAAATCATGAACTTGGTCCCTTGAAACTGATCACCTAACCACAGCTGGCATCAGCAGAAATACAATCAAGATCAAGTGAGATTTCACTTTTACAGTCTGGAGCCAAATCCTCATTTGTTCTTGCTTTTTTTTTTTGTAGTTTTTATTTAAAGGCTTATCCTTGGATGTCTGGATATGGGACTCAGAGGCTAAACAGCTCTAGCTGGATAATTTTGAGCTAAGTGTATAGCTAGCCTGCTTTAAGTTTCATTTAAAGAACGCTGCTCAGATGCTATTTTCAGATAACTATAATCCCACCTTTGATGAATTTCGGTGCAGTAAGCCGAAAGCACGAGCTGTTGACATTTCTTTGAAAAAATCCATTAAACTCAATGTGTTTTGCCCCCTTCCTGTATGATTTTTTTCTGTGTATTTGCATTCAGTGCAGCTTTATTTACATAAGGTCCAGCTAAAAATGGATTTTTAAGTCATTTGTTAAGAAACTGTTTCTGTTCAGTTTGAATGAGCAAGTACATGAATGAAAGAAGTTCTTAATTCCAACAGGTTGTTACCTTTAGTGGTTTGTTAAAAGAACCACGGGCTCAAAAGCTCAGTTGCAAAGAGGATACATAGCATGTTTCCATCCATCCAGAGACCAGGAAAGCTGCCATCCAACAGCAATGCCTAACATATGACAGCAACAGCTAACAGTAACACAAGCCATCCTCTTCTCCCTATCCTTTCCAAGTCCCTCTGTCTGCCACTGCACATGAGCAGACATAACCCAGCTCCTCAGTGCTGGGTCTGCTGGTTCCAAAATCTTGTTCTGCTCAACATGTTATAATGTGCTGTGTGGTTTAGGCAATGAGGGAAGGCCAATGCAGTCATCTATTCAGGAATGGAAATGCATAATGTGGGGCAGATGGCAATGGTTACCAAGACTGTGCCTTAGAGATGAATGCAGAAATGTAGAGTCACCTCAGATGTCACAAATTGTATCTGAAATCCTTATGATAGGATGCAGTCCAGTTCACTCCTTGGACTACAAGCGCCAAAAGACACCACCAAAGAAGGTTTCTCTTCATTTACTTAAGGTCGTGTCAATAAAAGACCAACACCATCCAAACCTCCCAACATGTCATGGCACTGAAGTTACCTTAAGACAGAACACAAGCAAAGCAAGGGAATGCAGCATTCATGCTGAGTCCTCATTCTTCAACACAGCAGTCACCTTGCACAGAATCAAGCCCTGGTCACAGGAATGAATGTGAGCCTCCTTTGCTGCTCACTCGCTTCTCCTCCCACAACCCATTTGCATCCGTGCCAGGCACAACACTTACAGTGGATCTGATGATGCAAACAGAATGGGCAGGTTGATAGTTTGCAGCTGGGGGGGATGGGAAAAAAAATAAGAAGAGGAGAGAGAAAGGTCTTCCAATTGCTTATGATTTTCAGTTTGGCCAGAAGTAAACAAAACCCCCAGAGGCACAATCTCCTTCAAAATTGCCATTTTTATCTGTGCTGCTCCACCAAGCAGCTTGGAGTGGTACCCACAGTACCCTGACACAAAACCACAGGAGGGTGAGGTTCCTGCTTCTGCTGGGAGCAGAACAGGGAAGCTATTTATTTTGGGTGCATCTCTGTGCAGTGAGTCATGTTTCGACTGGAAAATTGGTCACAGCTTTCTTGCAGATCTTTCTTGCCAGCAAAACTGGCATGCTACCCAATTCCTCCCAGCTCCCTTTCTGCACCCCCACCCCCTTCCTCAGCTTGGGCTGCCTTTACATTATTAAAGCCCCCATTTAATAATAGTCATTGTGCCATGTTAACCTTGAGAGTCAGGGAGAAAGGACAGTGAAGGGCGTAGCTCTGTGCTATAATGAGCATTTGGTGCTATAGCAGGTGGGAAAGGCTTTGGGGATCTGGGCAGATTAGAAAGAGAGGGGGCTCTAGCAGATGTTGAAGCAGGATGATGTATTGCTGTTCACTCTGGGATTCAGACAATACCAGCACAAAAGTAGAACAGGGAAACGGGGAAAAAAATTGATCCCTTCTGATGCAAACTGGGCTGGAAACCAGAGATCCTTGAAAGTGATCATTTAAAAAAGACAAATATGTTTCCAGGCCCAGCACCTTTCCCTCTCTGTTATTGCTAGATTTCTCTTTTAAAATAGCATTTCAGGTTTGATTTATTTTACATTAACTTAAGCCTTGAAGCATTACATACAACTTCTCCTTCCTTCCCCCTCCTCTCAGGCAGTAACTGTAAGTAAATGCATCTGAACTTCATCCTCTCCAACACACCTCACAGGCAGCCCAGGCAGGACAGCAGCTGTAAATAAGGTCTCACCTACACACCAAAGGTCAGCAACACTTAGAAATTCAGACTGCTTTTTCTTCAGCTTTTATTGCAACGCTTCCAAAATATTTTAATTGTGTGATCCCTAGTCTTATTATCCCATATCCCACAAGTCAGCTTCAAAAGTAAATGACACATAATTGCTTATTAGCTAGGTGTGCATAAATAAATAAATAAATATACAAATATGTGTGTGTGTGTGTGTGCGCACGTGTGTGTATATATATAAAATTCTATCAAGAGGACTAAAAAGCAGATTTAAATGATGAAACTTTGTCCTACAGAGGGCTAACACCTCAAGAGGCAAGGGTGCATCTGTTGTAATAAATGTTCTGCAAAAGATGAAAGTCAGGCTTGGTTTTGACCTTGATTTTCTGGAATGCAAATCAAAGAGAGATACTGGGTGCATAGCAAATCAAAAAGCAATTTTTTTTTTAAACAGATATGAATACAGGACCCTATGAACATATGAATATAGGACCCTAGTTTTAGAGTCCCACTAGAGTTGAAAATCTAGGCCTAATTTCTGTTTCTGTTTGCAAAAATGTTGCCAAGAAACTCACATCTTTCTGAAGTTTATTATATAATTAAAACTGTGCTCTGTGAAATAATTTCAGATCAGCAGATCATCCACTTTTGCATTCTGTATATGTGAGTAATACACAAAATCTGGGTTACTTGTTCTTGAATGGCACAGATCTATACATTAACTGATGAATGCATCTGAAACTGCTGCTGTAAAGGAATTTATCTTTAGATTGTCCCACAGAGAGGTGTGGGTTGCTACAGCAATTTCTGAGAAGGACCTCAGGCCAATGTTTTCCAGCATCCTGGAAATTCTTAAGCTGACCCAGATTTCTGATTTCAGAAGGCTGCCAAAAACCCCAGCAACAAACTCCTTCCCTCTAAGAAAAACACAATGGAATAGCACAGATATGGCTGTATCTATTCTCTGTCGTTACATGTATGTATTATTGCACTGGAGCCGGCTGCCCAGAGAAGCTGTGGCTGCCCCATCTCTGGAAGTGTTTGAGATCAGGCTGGATGGAGCTCTGAGCAAGCTGGTCTAGTGAAAGGTGTCCCTATGCACGGCACAGGGTTGGAATAAAATGATCTTTAAAGAAGTCCCTTCCAACCCATCCATTCTATGATCCTATGATTTTATGACCTAGGGATTGTGTGTCAAGACAGGGAAGTATTCTGATTCCTAGAAGAACCACTTCAATATTTAGATGGCCAAAAAATGGTGTATAACAGGAATACATTAGCAATGAAAGGAAAGTGGAATCAGTTGGTGATAGTTCATAGCAGTCCCAAGCATCTGCGAATCCAAAACTGAGCATGAGTTAGCAAGGACTTTTCTAATAGCCATCAGCCAAAGCCTTCCACCTCCTCCAGAAGCTGTCTGCTATCCTCCTCTGGACTTGCTGACTGTCAGAGGTTGTGTTGATGGTGTGCTTACAATTTCTGACCCCTGAGGCCATGCAGGGGATCACAGGGAACATTCTCTGCTCCCATATTCCTCTTGTCTGGGGACAAAGGGGTGTGATGTCCCTTTCCGTGGGAGCAGGGGATAAATGTATGAGTGAGGCTTTCTTCTTTGTTATATATATGTTTAAATAAAATATATTTTGTGAATTTACTCAGCAACAGCACTTCCTTGCCTGAATTAGTGGATTTGAATTAATTAAAAAAAAAAAACAACCAAAAAAACAGCTTAGAGAACCTCATCACCACATTCACATTGAGTGTCCTCTTCACCCTCCCTGCACTCCGGCAAGTGCTAATGCAGGGAAAAATCAAATCTCTTTCTGCCACTTTTCTCCTTTGTGGTACAGACCCCCTTCACATCCTCTTGTATTCTCTGATTTTATATGTGGGGTTTTTTTGTTCATGTCTGGGAAAACTAACCAAGCATGAAAATTAAGTCAATTAATAATGCTTAATAATGCTTTATTTATCAATCATGCTTTTATGAGCAATTGATTAGCAGCACCCAAAGGCACAGTCTCCATAAGATTCTGGTCGTTCTCTGTGTCCCTGGCTTAAACACACAAGCCTCTAAATAACATATGGATTACACATGGGATACTTTGAAATAGCTGAGTACTTATGATAAATTTTAATTTGTGTCTTCTTTCAGCATTTAAAGGCCTCAAGTTTGGACTGTGGGTTTTGCTAGGATAAAACAAAATGATAAAAATCAAAGTGACATGGAAATGATCTGGCTTCAGGAACATCACTGCATTTTGGTTTAGGCACCAAAATAGAAATCTACAATTTTGTGTTATCCTATATCCACTGATCATCAGCCTCAAGAGAGGTGTCTGAAGCCAAGTACCTCCTTTCTCCTGGATCAGATCACCATCATTGCTGGGCTTCAGCAGATAGGACATCTCACACACAGGCACTCATGGAAATGCGTGAGCAAACAAAACCAAGAATTCTGAAAAAAAAATGACAAGAGGAGAATGATGGACTCTGTTGCCATGGCAGATATATGTAACATGTACAGCTTCCTCCGGAATCAGTGATGCTTGGACTTGGATGCAGTGGAAGCGATGATTTAAGAAAGTGAAAGGAAAAAGGGAAAAAGTGACTAATGGTGCTAAGTAATTAGATCTATGGACACAGCTAAAATACAAGAAAGAAATACTTGAAATATGGTTTGATTTATTAGTATGCAGGATAAGCTTTGAGCAAAATAAAGAAAAAATCTCTTAAATTAAAGGGAAATGTGTTTCACAGTGGAAAAAACCCACAAAACAATTTAGAAGTGCTGACTGGGAATAACAACAAAAGCCAGATGGCATAAAATGGCATCTTTAGGGACTCTGTGGCATAAGGAGCTGCACACAAAAGCATGCTCTGAGTCCTTAAAAACCTAACACCACTTACTGAGCATGCTCAGTGTCCTTAGATAGCCACATTAACTTACTTAGTGTGCTCTGGCCTTAAAAGCTGGACAATCATCTCTACCATTTAAGCTCTCTGCCCTTAGTTATCCCCAGCAGTTCATCAAGCTTTGTCTGCTGTGCTGCTATATATCCACCAATCCAGGATGTTCTGCATTATCTGAAACTTGAAAGAGGATCCTTTATCACAGTTAACAACACAAATCACCCCCCACACCCTGCCATAGGCATAAGACTCCTCCCACTCTCTTGTGCATTTATTTGGAATGGTAATGAAGCTTTAAGGAGCTCACTTAAGTTTATCTCAAACAGAATTGCAATATCACTGAAATGTTTTCCCATCACATGAATATAAAGGGACAGGAAACCTATTTTCATCTACCCACCTAAAATTGTGCTTTACTGGTTGTGAGTGCAAGATTGACTTATTAGCAAAACATCCATTTAAAAAATTCATTAACTTAATACCGTAACCGGTACTGAACTTCATATTTGTCAAAACTTAAGTTCTCTGTGCATTTAATTCCAAGAAGGCCCTGCCTACTCCTTTTCATCTTTCCACCAACAAGGAAATACTCTAAGTGCAATCAAAACCTAGTCCAGTATCATTTACATTACAATTGTTAAAAGTGCCATCAGTACTTCAGATATCTAGACACCATATTTCTTTTTTTTATGGAGATTTACAGAAATCTTCTTTACAGCAAAGAAGATTTCTCTCCCCAGACCTTCAGCTTCTAAACTCAGCCTTTTCTCCTTTCTTTAGTGACAGATTTATGCATATAAAAAGAAATAAATGAATCAGCTTTTTCTAGTTACACAGTAACCCGATGCTTATTTGGATCAAATCTGTAATAGAAACGCTGTCCCACGGAAAACCTCTGCAATAAGCCTGTTGTATTTGCAGATCTTTTCTTTAAACATGAGACAATATCTTACCTATAATAATGAGTCTTTAATAGTAATTTCAGGACTGAGACTTTTATTTCTCACTCATGAACAAAAGACATGTAAATATGATGGTCTGGGTCAATATACAACTTTCTTCCAGACAGTTTGGATACTATTGCACTGTGAACGACAATATTCAGGGATGGATCAGAAGTTCCCAGTATCACTGGAATTCTAGACATCCTGCTTAACCCACTTTTAATTAAAATTTAAACTGTGCTGGCCTTATTTTGAAAAGCTTAGTTCACTGTGAAACATTACACTACTTTTTATTTTTAAATGGTGTGTGAATTTTGTTACTCATTAAATGTGCCAGATTGACAGTCCTCAACCCTCCTGTACCCACAGAATGGGTGGAACAGTAACATAATCTCCCAAATGTTGTCTGGCATTGATGGGAATAATTTCACTTGGCTTCTAATTTTGATAGAAATAGAGTCACTCCACAGAATAGGAAATGAACTTTCGCAAGATAAAGCCTCCCAAAATACTATTGAAAGATATGTATTTTATTACTGTGAGACAGGTAGGAAAAGTATCTGGAAGTGAGGGAAGGGGAAAATAAGCACTCATATTCTCTGTACAAATCTGAAAGGTGAAAAATCACTACGTATCTGTCTGAGATTTCCAGTGTGAATTTTGTCACAATGAGAGAACACCTAATATAACAGTATATCCCATTTCTACTCATCTCCTATGGATTTTGGAACACAAAGTACCTTACGAATAAAAAAGAACGTAGCTGTTCTCTGCTGTTATCTGAGTGGAATACGACCCTGTAGAGCAACAGTAATTTTGCTCCACTTGCAAACAGCCCAGAACTCCCCTGTATTGCCTTAGAGTGTCGAACAATTGACCTGGAAATCACCTCTGCTGGAAAATTAGCTGTGACTAAGTCCCTTGCACCTCTTTCCTGAGAATCAGGAGCAACTGAAACATGAAAAATATTTAGATGGGGATTTATGGATTCAGAGATGTCCTGATTAAGTTGAATGGAAAAAGACCAGGGAAATCGTGAGGCAGTTAATAAAAATGCCAGTTAAGAGAAATGCAGGCAAACTTAGGCAAAATGTGGTGCTAAGTATTGTCTTTGCTTCAGACGCAGCAGATTTAGCAATAGCCACATATGCCACTATACTCTGAATCCTTTACCACAAGGATGCCCATTTTAACATTTCGAGGACAAAATAGTTTTAGTGAATATCCATGAGAACACCATTACCAGAGGGAAATGATTTTAGTGCAAGCTAATGGAAACCACATTACATGAGTAAATTATTTTACTGCAAGCCTATGAAAACCACATTACAATGGTCAAACAATCTCATTTCAAGTCCACTGAGACCACATTAATAAAGCCATTATCAAAGTAAACCAATTTCAAATGAACTCTATGGGGATTTAGTTTTAAATGGCAACAAGATTTCAATGCATGTTGAGAAAAGCCCCTGGAAATGCTATTATGGTGTAATGTCAAATGTGCAATCAAAGTTACAGGGGGCCAGCTACACGATTATATAAAAAAAGGACAGACTCTTTTCCAAATTCTGCTAATTTGACTAACAATTTGCTATTAATTACCATTTGTGTTCTTTTTATTGCTTCCTTTCCAATACGTGACATGAGTTTTTTAGAAAGCAATACATGCAAAATGAATTTTAAAACATTTCAAGAAGTCATTATGACAAGCCAAAAGGCAGTAACCTCATTCAGCCACTTGTAACAAGCATGCATACAATATTTTGGGATGGAAAAGCTGCAGTAAGTCCTTATCCCATGTTCCAGGAGCAATAATCATCATGCGCTGAGGAGAGCACAGGGCTTGTGTCTGAATCCCTCTGCAAAGCAGACTATGTACACAAGAAGGAGGAAAATGGAGAGCCTGTATGCTCCCTCTTGAATCTGGGAGCGCAGCACTCATATCAGATGAAATGATACTTATGAGTTATACATGCATCTGGAGGTACACTCTTTCACACATAGAAATGACCTCATGTGATGCTTTCACTTTTCTCCTTTGATTTTTTTCCTCCAATATCCTTTGTCCTAACTACTCCTATAGAAAAATAATCTTTAGCCATCAAAAGCTAGGGAAAACATTTATTTATGTGCTTCAGAGACGGTTCCAGACACTCATCTTTGATGGATCAGCCTATTCATCTGTGGGCCCTTTTCACTTTGTAGATTGACCAGCCATGAAGCTTAGAGTGCAATACGCAGATCCATGAGTCTACTGTCAAACTTAATAGATACCAGCTTAGCACCCAAACTCTGCCTAACTAAATTCAAACTTTCCTGATGCAGAAGACAAGATATTTAGGCATGAGAAGAATTCTGGCTTAAATCATAAATACCTGTGGTTTTAAAACATCTATAGTTTTGGTATCAGGGTGAAATATTTTCTCTGCAAATTTAGAAATACAGTCCAATTTAACTTCAACTGCCAAAATCCTTTTTGGAGATCTAGCTAAAATTTTCATGCCTACTATACAGAGAAATGTTTTAGAAATGGTGAATAATTTTAATGTGTATCTTTAGAAATCCTTCTTAAGTATTAAATCTTTCTAAGCATAAAATAATAATAAAAGTAGTGTTATCTCTGCTGGCATAGAAAACCAAGTGTTCAGGTACTATGTTGATACTGGTGAATTAGCAAAGTGCTAACTATTGAAAAGCTTTTTCTGTTCAGATGGGAAAACAAATCATGATTCCTAACATATCTTTGGTTGTCAAAATGCAGATAAAGATCTTGAAAAAAATTACAACAGAAAGTATTTTAATAGAATAATCAGTTCAAAAATGCTGCATTCATAGATTGTAGCTGTGGGTCTTTGAGCTGTTCACTAGGTTTGATTAGGAAGAAGAAAAAGGATCCCTTGGATACTCCTGAGTGGCATATTACTGATAACCAGCACAAGAATTAACCAAATAGGACCAGATAGTGTATATCATGAAAATTCCCATTACCATTACTTCAAAGTGCCATAGAATTTTAAAACTGTACGATTTGTTGAAGCCAGTGTAAATTGTGTTCATCTTAGAAATATACAAATATTTAAGTTATTCTTAAACTTTTCCTGCTCTGCCTTATGACATAGTGATATTAGAAAAGTGACAAATAATAGTTTTTCAAAATCATAATTTTCCTACTCCTTTGCCAGCTGTTTCTATAAACCCCCCAAATTTACCAACTGGTAGGTCTGAGTGCAATCTGCAGCAGTGAAGTTCTGGGTTTAGATTCTGCTGATCTCAAGTGAAAAAATCTTTTTAATAAATACATAATTTTCTATCAGGTATAGGCTAGTTTTGGAGTGGGTTTGTTTTAGTTTTTTTTAAGTATTTCCTAAGTAATCTCAAATCAAGTACACATTGTACATGCAAATCCAAATAACTCTGACAGAGAATTGACACCTCTGCTTGCATTTCTCCTTTTTATGTTACTGTGACTTGCTGATGAACCAAAAATAAGTTATTTGATGTTATTTCATTTAAAAGTTATATTAAAGTCTTAAGTTTGAACGTGTATTTTCAGCACTTCTTTACTGCAGTACATCAAGCTGAGGTGAGGATTTCAGATGCAATTACAAAATAATAATCACAGCAAAAGCAAAACTACCAAAAGACAATTGATTTCTCAAAATCTTTTTGTGACAAAAATGAAATAAATACAGTCCATAGTATTGCCCAAACTGTAGGTGTATCACAGGACAGAGTTCTAATCCTTTTGCCATTTTCATGAAAGTCTTAACCTTGAGTATGCATATTTTCATTACTTCTAAATGTTGAAAGAAATAAGAAATCAAGTCCAGTAACTACAGCAAGAACACAGCTATATTAAGTTCAGTGAGACATGAATACTTGAGTTTATTTTTAGACCCAGTTACTTCTACCCACAGAAAATTCATAACTGTTGATTTGTTGCACGAAGAAATTTCTCCAAAACAAAGTTGACTCACTATGTTTCTACAGAAAGAAAAAAAAAAAATCTCCTTACTAATACAAATGAAAGAGTGTGGATTTGCTTGTTCTCTTGTAGTCCTGAGTGCACGTATTTCAGTGTACTGGATGAAAGCAATCACATTGGTGGGTATCACTGTTGAAAACTTCTGGTATGCATTCTGTCTTTTTTTGTTTCCCACTGATGCACAAAAACTGACTCAGCAGCCTTGTAGCAGTATGAAAAAGTTGCAAGCGATGCTACAACCTAAAAAAATATCCAAATGGTAGAACTTCAGCACTGAAAACCCTTCTGTCTGAAAAGGAGGGGAGAACTCTGAGTTAGAAGCATTAGGTGTTGGATTGTCTTATTAGTAGAGGAAACACACACACTAAGACAGTAGTGCAGTAGAATCAGTCTTGAAACAGTCGTCTATAGAGAGCAGTTTGCTAAGGTACTAAGATGATCCAGAAGTATTTGTAGGTCACTACTGGTAGCTGAGCTCTGTATTGGAAGCAAAGATATACAAGCAACTTCCCTGGAATTTGGTATATCCAAGGTGTCATTGAACAGAATAGACACACAGATTAATCTGTGTTAAAAGAAGTCCTTAGGCCTCTTTGAAGATATGTGTTAGGCTTGCATATTGCAAGATTGCAAAGACTGCTTTAAGCATGGCTGGAGAAGCCTCTGAAGCACTCAGGACCCTGCCCCCCCAACCAGACCTTCTGAGTTAGCACACTGGGTTAATAGACTCTGCAATCTGTGACATGGACAAGTGGAAGTGATACAAGCTATATTTATGGTCAGTCTTTACCTGCTTCTGAGTGGCTCTGATGCATTCAAAGAAGGGGAAAAAAGAGATAATTTCATAATACTGAGAAGATGGAGGAAAAGTTTGTATTCAGTGCAAACACAGACATAAACCTTAGTCTGAATCTCACTGTGAGAAGCCAATTCAGCCATTTTTTTGTTTGCCTCAACTCTGGATGTTGGGATTATCTCGCCACGCCACACGCGTGCTCCATCTGCCAAACTGATCCTGAGAAATAGCCGGAGTTCCCTGGTAAAGCTGTCCCCGTCTTCTGTTCCTTTCCAAAACCTCTCCTTTTTTTTTTTTTCTTTTTCTTTTTTTTTTTTTTTAAATGGTTTTTCGATACAATATTGCCGTGTTTGTGCTAGATTTTTCATCTGAAAAACCTATCAAAAGAATCCTTCCTGGCTCTTCCTTTTTATAGTGGAACCAGACACCCACCAAGCTCTTTATTATCATCAGTTGCAATTAGAAATTGGGATGTATTTACTTCTCCTGATTTCAGTGTCTGTACTGATATCCCATTCTTAGGACTGACTTAGAAAGCCAACAAATTTCTACTCAAGACAAGGAAATATTTTTAGCAGCTTTGACATACTTGCACATTTGCAGGTGCTGTGGTCACAATGCATGCCACATACCTAGCTGAGTCATAAGCTGCTAGTCATAAGCTCTGACAGTTGTCATGAGCTAAACAAACATAAATCAAAGTGTGGCAGCAGCAGAAGTGAATGGAGGTTTGTCAGGATAGGAACAACATACAAAATGCCATCTTACCCAAGAACCAATGTTGAATCATTTATCTGGGCCTCGTTTCAAAGTGGTTGAATAAAAAAAGAGGATGAATGAGGCAGAAACAATAAGAATTTGAGAAAACGTGAGCACAACTAACATTTCGTGGTAGTCTAAATCAGCAGTGGTGTCACTGGAAATTGTCTTTGCTAAGGATGCAAAGAATCCAGACATAGCTGTTCTTGCATGCAGAGTTCCAATAACAGCTCCTGCAGCCCAGTGTACCTGATATATTCAACGCAATATTAAAAAGTATCAAAGGATCCATAAAATAAATCTGAGAATAGATATTAATTCTCAAATATAGGAGCAATTCTGTGTTCATGGTCTTGCCAAGCTCTTGTCTACACTGACAGACCAAACATATCTCACTGTTACAGTTATAGAGGCAAATATCAGTGTAGTTGAGGCTTTAGAAGCTCATTATAGGCCCATTGGTTGCAATAACCTGGGAAAAGATGAATGGAAATTTAGAAGAACCTGTTCACCAGTTTCTCACTTCTTGGCACATGAATTAAATGTATAAAACAGTTTTGGCAATATCAAATTGTTTTGCAGTCTACGATACCTGAATCCGTTTGCTTACAAAGAGAGACAAAAATCAAAAATAAACATACCAGAAAAGTGGTGCCTGTCTAGTTCTGTTGGTGGGTTCATATCCACTCTTTGTTTATTTGTTGCTCTATAAACATTTCATATGATACTTTAAAGTTTGTGTTCTATGAATAAGATTAATGCTGTGTACCCCTGTTTTCAGTGACAGATAAAGAGGTTTCATTTCTCAATTAACAAATTCTGGTCTTATGGTTTGGGGGGGTTTTTGTCTTATTTTTCATTTTCCTATATTTTCTGGTGAGTTACATATTCATAAAAGCTACAGAATCTGAAAAATTTGGTGAGATTTTACTGAGTTACTTTTCAAACTCTATCACTTACAATAAATTGCTCTCTGAACCTTTGTTTTCACTGATACTTCTTTGCATGTATTTTTTCTTCCTAAGAATTAAAAAGATCTGCAAGAGAGTGCTCCCTTGTAAAAGTTTCGCCTCCTTTCAGTGGGATTGAGCTGCTTTCTTCTGAATGTCTTGCTCTGCCCCAGCCAGTTGTTCCATGGACTGGTGTTTGAAATCAAGCCCCTTGTCTTCTTCCACTCATGACCTACTGCATGTGATGAACTTCGAGCTTCAAAGATTTGCCCAAGCAAAGTGAAGAGGTCTAACTAATAAAAAAAAAAGAGTTACAGGGAAAAAAAAAAAAAAAAAAAAAAAAAAAAAAAAAAAAAAAAAAAAAAAAAAAAAAAAAAAAAAACCCAAATTTTTTTAAAAATGGAGATCTTGCTGAAGCACATAAAAGTTAGGTATTTCCGTTCACCACATCACCTATACCCTTGGTGATATTCCCATTGCAAAGAACATCATTAATATCTCCAAATTAAAAATTGAATTTTGCAGGATGGGCTCCACAAATTCCCATCTTCTCTGATTTGCTGCTGTAATTGGAGTTTTAGAAACATCACATCTGGAAAGTTAAAAGTGCATATATCAAGTTAATTTAACTTTTTAAGTGGAGTGTTTTGTAGAACGATGTATTTGATGATAGTGAGCAAAACTGGCACCAAGTACATTAGATAATTCCTCAAATTTTCTGGAAACTAAGCATTTTAATACTCTGCAATAGTGAGGATAAAAATGATTGCTTTAGTTTCCTTAGCAGGGAAAAATAATAGCTTTTTGAGAGACATCAGTTATTTTGGAATAGAACAAAACAATATATTTTCAGTAAATAGAGTGTATCAAATACCTTTGAGTTATGTAGGTGTACAAGTTAGCTGCACCACCTTCTATCCAAGCGTCAGCAACTTCAGGCAGAGTTGTGATGTAATGTGAAGCTGTTTTAAAAACCACTCTCCAACATTCAACCCAGAGCATGCAATTCACATAACCATCGAATCATCAAGGCTGGAATAGCCCTATAAGATCACTGACTCCAACCATAAACCCAGCACTCCCACCATGTCCACTGGTAAATCATGCCCTCAAATGTATCCATGTTTTTTGAGCACTTACAGGGATTGTGACCCCACCCTTCCCCCATTTCTCCTCTCTTTCTAGGGACAGCAATTTACTTCAGTATTTCAGTACTTCATGCACCTAAACAGTATGAAAAGGCAATGTCCATGTCTGTAAACAAAAAATACTTTAAGTTTTCTAATTGAGGGTCCTTATCTCAGCCTGACACATTTAAGAGCAGTAGAAGCATGAATTTCATTTGAGTTCTTCTCAAGCTTTGTTTCAATCATAAATGCACCCCACTAATATTTGCAATGCCCTTGTCCTCCTGCCTTGGGATAAAGACAGGCAAAACACACACTTGGTGTTTTCCCAAATTGGGTTCTTTATTTCATTAAATGGACAGAAAATAGAATTGAAGTTCAACCCTTCAACAGATAAATTCTAGACAGTAATTTCAATTTCAATTTCAGTTAAATGGAGCTGCAGAGTATATCTAAACCACGATCATTTTACCTATGCAGTAGCAAAAAATAAAAAGTGAAAATGAAAAATGTGTTTAATACTACTGACGTAGAAAAGCATATTCCATATTTATAAATGATATCCTAGGTCAGATTTAACTGAGATCAAAATCTGACCTGCATTTGACTTCAAGGCACAAGGACTATGTGTTACTGTGTTCAGGTTATTTCAAATCCTTGCTTACTATGAATTTTATAAGATACCATATGCTACCAAGCTGCCTCTAAACTGAATACAGCAATAAAATAAATATGATAAAACCCCTATATGTAATTACCTACCTGGGTGAAATTTTTAGAACTAGTTCCTTGTCAGAAACAGGTAGGAACTTTTGCAATTCAAAGCATGCATTATCAGTATTCTGTGTATTTAAATATCTGAGTATTTAGATATGCCACCTAAGGAAATTTACAGCCTTTTAACAATATGACCCATAGATTCAGGTTAATTGCAAATGGGTCAAAGACTACAGCACAACGCACAAAGTTCACCACTGGAGTCTCTTCCCAGTTTGAACTTGTCAGCAATTCACAGTCCCTGTTTTTTTTTTCCAGACATGCACTTATCTCTTCTTCTTAACCCTCTTTTTTTTTGATTTTAAAAAAAGTACATTAAAAAAAATCAAGTAAAACCCCCTATGTTTTCCTTTAGTGACCACTCCAGGACACATACATTTTGGACACAAAATTCTTGTTTTCTTCATCTTCAATATTTTACAAATCATAATCCATTTAAAGCTATAATGCCTGCAGGTTTTGCCAAGATATTTGTCACTTCATAATGTTTACTTAGCCTCTTTGGAAATAGATTACAGATGCTTTTTATTGTAGACTATGAATTTAAGCTTCTTCTCCAAACAAAGACTAAATCTTTAACTGGACGTTCAAGGCAAGGCATCATCCCACTCCAGTATCCTGTTTCTCTCTACTGCATGCAGGTGGTATGAGGAGTGACATGATTGTTGCTATTTCTTCTTCACCAGCTCTTCACTAGCATAGAAACCCTCTATGCTTCCACTGAGCCTGTTACTTTTGCTCCCTGATCAAGCGGGTGCCTAAGAAAATGCACCCTGTCTTTAAAAATGCACACACAATAATTCTTATCCAAACAAAAAATACCTTCTTTGTTTTTTTTTTCCTTAAAGTGTGCTTATATTTGTTCCTGGAACGGATAGCTTCTTAAATAATAGTCATGAATCACACCTACTTAGAGGTTAATTATCTGTTCACTGAACTTATTATAAAAGCATATATATGTTCTGACCCAAATATATAGGAGGAAAAAATGTTATCTTACATATGTTAAAATTTGTCATGAGAAGAGATTGCAATAAATATCCTCACCACTGAGATATTTGATAAAATATAGGCACTTCTTCTTAAACATTTGGTTGGGGTTTTTCTTGTTTAGTTGTACCTGTATCAGGTAACAGATCTGTAGCTGTTAGTAATGTGATATTTATGATTAATGCGACAGCAGAAGAATTATGCATTAGAGATTACCTGGAATTTTGGCAGGATTCTTGTTTTCTTCTTGAAAATCAAATGGCATTCATTTCATGTGTAAAAAAAGAGAAAAAAAAAGAATAAAAATACAAATATATCAGATCACATCTATACTGCAATTTATAATCATGTTTAAGCATATACTTCATTATAAATTATAACTTTCTTGTCGATAAGGACAATAAAATTGAACTACCACTCATGGATAGCCTTAGAGGAAAGGATTGGTGCCAACTGCTTTTGTTTCCACTATCAGATGTAGAGTCAGAAACAGGCTTATACATACAGAATCTCTCATACTGGAGCTCAGAGTTCTGCTTTTAGCCTCTCACAGAATTCCTGGATCAGATGAAAAGAAAAAAAAGAAACATGTTTTTCAACTAATTCAAAATGTCCAAAAATGATGGTTCCAGAGAAGATCTGCAAATGAGCACAGTTTGTGAGTTACACCCCAATAAAAACCTTAGAAAATGAGAATTCATCAGTTCAGTCATAGATTGCTGCCCCTTCACTTCACATAAGCTATGTGCTTATGGAGAACTGATCCTTCAGAAAGTGTTTCCTACCTTGCCTGCTCCAGTGGGGATAAACAGCTCATTAAGGGAATAAGGCTCCTTCTTACAAGCCAATATTTTCAGAAATGGAACCTGTACAGAGACAGCTTGACAAGCATTGGAAGTTGTTTCCTCTTTTGATTGAGTACATTTTCTTCATTATATGAGGAAGGAGCTTGTTCTCAAGCATTTTTATGTGGTGCAAACGCTGAGATACTCTGTCACAGATTTCAAGATTTGGACAGATTGAAACCTTGTTTGAATTTTCTGGTAGAAAAAAGGCAGTTACAAGCACCCAGCTATGGAAATGCGTAGGTGTGGAAATGTACATCGGAAGAGTAGGAATTAAAAGTGTAATTACCTTTACAAAGGTGTACTGGTGTGCCTCTGCTCAAGAAAACGCTTCAGGAAACACCTTGGGATCATGACTCTGGTTTCCACCTCACCCCAGAAGCATTTTGGTGGGGATAGTGATCAGAGTAGGTTCTGGGCAAGCACAACCACATTCATGGGGGACATCAGTAATCACATGGACGTGAAGGTGCACAAGAAGATGCTTTCAGTTGAGACTTCTGTGACTTCAGAAAGGATGTGTCCTGGTAAAGATGATGCATAAAAATGCCCAGCTCTTCATCAAGGAAACTGGTGTGCTGCTTAGCAGGAGGTAGATAGCTTTATCCTGGTACTAGTGTGAGGACCTGTGAATACTATATTTCTCATTTTGACAGTGTCTCTAAGTCCGCCTGTCACACACTGGCTAACAAAATCTACTTCCCAGACCCATTTCAGATTGTCTTATCTGCCATATTTTAGGATTAAGTGCACATATTTGTGGACTCTGCTATTTTAAATTCTTTCATATCTACTTCTAAGCGTTACAGCTATTAATGTAAGGGATGTATGGAGTTAAATCAGTACTGCAAGAAGCATGAATTTTATGATGTATTTTAAACTCCACATTTGTGAATTGTTTTCTTCTGAGTGGGTGAATAGTGCTATAAAAAGATACATTATGTTTCAAGGTCTGTCTCAGCTTGGAAAAATATATATTTATTTACTGTATATAAACACTCAAAAAAAATCTTCAGAAGATGGAAAGGGGATAATATTACCACAAAAGATATTTCTCTAGAGGACAATATTGAACATTATTGAAATAAATTGTTCATGACCAATAAAAATGTGGAGCTTTGTTTCATAAAAAACTATTTTTTCTGTCATGACATGTTAATATCAGTCCCATTGTTTTCCTTATGATATCTGTGTTGGGCATAAGCTACCCTGTTTGAACTGTGGTGGCTGCTAACCAGGCCACTAGCATTCAGATTGGCAAAGTTGTGTAAAAATACTGTTTATTTGCGGAGTTACAGAAAAATGCTTTCTGTTCTGGGCTATATATTAAGCAAAAGATGTTTTTTTCAGTCCAGCAGAAGAAGCCAGGATCTCTTTGACCACCAAAGTACACCTGCTGTCATATTTTGCCCTTAGTTTTTATTTATGTGGGAGTCATCCTGACTTGCTACTGTATTTAGAGTAGTTTTCAAGACATGTTGGGTGCATGTTTTTGTCCCAACTTATATGAATGTATACTATGAAAAAAATATGTAGTGGTGCATAAATCCTGTTCTGTTACATGATACAACAATTTGGTAGGGTTTTTTCTCTCTACATCTAAAAATCCTTGAAAAATCTTGACATTCAAATACAATCCTCTCACTTTGCAAAGGTGCAAACCCCAAAATTAAAAGGGAAAACCATAACAAAACAAGCTTTATTAAAAAAAAAAAAAAAAAAAAAGAATAACAACTAGATTTTAAAATGTGAAATGTTAAATGTTTTCTCATCGTAGTTCATTAAAATTTATTCTTGCATTTTTTATGGACTGGCTTGAAAGTTTACCTGCACTGGGAAGAGAGTGTATCAGTTACAAAAGTCTTATCCCCCAAAACAAGCCTGTTCCATCCCAGTTCTCAGTTCCTCCTGCTGCTGTAAGATTTGGCCTCTACTCACAAGTCTTGTAGAGCATCCTCACCTCTGTTAACCAGACACCCCCAGGAAATGTTCCTGGGCACAGAATTCCAAATATCTCTGCTGCAAAAGCAGTGGGTTTGGTTTCCCAAACAATATTTAGGTACTGCTGCTGAGTTAGACGGGAAAGGAAAAATTTTAGGAAGCAATATTTACACAATTTACCTCTTTTGGAGGCTTGGGGTGTTAAAGCAAAAGGATAAGGATTTTTTTCTTTTTCCTGACATCAGCAGTAGATGCTGGTCCCAACCATCTTAAATCTGCAACTGTAAATAAATCTACATTATTCATTTGACCCCACAACATGGCCCTTCATTAACATGGTAATTTGACGGAGTAGTTCAAAGAGACTTACCTGGCTCCTGATGGTGTTACAAAAGGTTTGTAAGGATGGGAATCCAGTTTCTTCCACTTCCAGTCTTATTTCTAGGCTGGTGCTTTTCACCTCCTGAACAATCAACCTCAGTTAAAAAACCCCAAATATCTAAAAATATTACTTCAGTAAATTGTTTGGCATTGGTAAAATTACAGTCTCTGAGGCATAAATTACATTTTTCTATGTAGGTTCTGACAACAGAAATAAAAATTTTCCCACCAGTGATTTCATTTAAAGTGCAATATTTTGCACAATTCTAATGCAAGTGGTAAGTTTCCACTGCACAGATCATATTGTGGTACTTTCAAAATATGTCTTCTAAATTTTTCTTGACAGTCATAAACATGCTCCTCCAAAGGGACTGGGTAATACATAAGTTGCTGAGATTGTAATGAACAAAGTGGTGCACCATGTGGAAGCCAATGAGCCTCCTGAACAAGGGGCCCCGAAGACCCCCTGGAGGGTAAGCACTGAGCCTGCTATCTCACAGTTAGGACAAACAAGGAAGCTGCTCCCAGGATCCTTTGTTTAATTTTGTTGATATATTCTGGTTCTGTATCCCTGATTGGCCCGTTGGCCTCCCTGCCCCTTTATCCCTCAGATGCCCCCATTCTAGAATGTTCTCCCGCCCCCGTTCTCCCATTGGCCCTGTTCCTTTGCCAGTCTCTCAGTGTTTCCCTGTTGGCTCCCATACCCCAGCTCCGCCTATGCTCCCCCCCTGAGCCCTCAGCCCAATGGCCCCAATGCTTTCTCTGCCCCTATCCAGCCCCATACTTAACCCTGGACCCTGCCCAGTTTCCCTGTCTTCATCTCTGGAGCGTCGGAGTGTGCTGCAGCAATAACCTCACCCTTGGAGCCCACACGGACACCCTTCCTGGCTCTTTTGTTGTCAGCTGGTCCTGGATCTACCTGCTTGCGTGTGTGTGTGCTGTGACCCCGCCTCAGCGACTTCTTGGAGATGCTTTCAGGAAGGTCGTGGCATCTAACACCAACACCCACCACCACAGCACCAAACAGGAGATAAAAGCAATATATGGAATGGTGTTACTGGACGTTGGGGATATCAAAACTGGCTGTTTCTTACAACCACCTCTTGGCAAAGCTACTTAGGACTGCCTGCTCCATGAGATACGTGCCTGGGCAAGACAATGAGTGAAGATCTGCCCTTCTCTTGGTGTCAGCTTGGCTGCAGGATTCACCCTCCAGTGCATGGCAGCACACCTTGTCCTTGTCCTGGGCAGTGACCAGGCTATGGGATGACCACCATGCGCTTCTGCCATGCTCTGTGTGTGAGGCTATAACGTGTTTTTAAAGAAGGAGCATACACAAAAGAGCTGCTCGTGATGATCAGGCTCCTATCTGTCCTTTCCAGATGATCTTTAGCCAGAAAGGGCTGCCACTGTAGAAAGTTTCTGCTGAGAAACAGGTCAAGTAATGCTGTGTTCATCTCCTTCAAGAGTGGTATTTAAGTCAGAGGATTTCAGCATTTACTTCATTAACACAGAAGTTTTTTATTAATACCCATTTTTTTTCTTTTAGTTTGTGTTGGAATCACACTTTGCAGTAAACATTTAGGAATGCAACTGGTAACTAGCCCACAAGCACAAAATTTATAAAATCAGTGTGATAAGCTCTGAATATTTTATTGCAAAGTAGGCTTTCTGGGAAAGAGAACCATAGTTCAAGATACAAAACAAACAATACCATAGTCACAACTGCTCACTTGAGAAAGTAAGATATGGAGAATCAAAATGAAATACAACCAGTACCACAACCACTGCCAAATTCTCTAGTCCTGCAAAAATTACCGTAAGTTATTAGATAGACTGTGGAGCTGATGAACAGTTTACAGAACATGTATAGTAACATTTATGCAGAGAACTACTAATCTAAGAAAAAAAATAAGAGGAAGGAGAAAGATATGGGCAGATATGAGAAAAGGCAATTTCTACAAATTATTGAATTTGAATTAAATGAATCTCAGAAGGCCAAGGGAATTAGATATTAGTCATCTGAACTCTGACAGTTCGTTTTGAAAAGTCACAAAGAGAAATGACAGAAAAGTGGAATAAAAAAGGTATCATTTCATCCACTCTTGAAGTTTAAAGGTAGCTGAATAATATTAAAAGGCAAAAAATATGTTTTAGCAGCCGCATGATGAAACAAACAAGACAACCACACTTATAAACATCAATGACGACTGAACACACTACATACTTTTAATACTGGCACATTACTCACCCTTTTTTCCCTGTATTAATATCAAAATGAGAAAAAAACATACCTACACTGAGGATTCAATTTTCTTTGGCTAAATGTCAGATGTATCCCAAGCTGATAGGCATGGTCCAAAGTCAAGTATATTACTGGATCCATCCTGATTCTGCTGTAGCCAAATTTTCTAGTATAAAGAATGGGAATTCTGTCATGACCACACAAATGGTCTTTGAGGGTTGTTTTCTTCATTTATAGGCAAAACAATTAAAGGGCACTATTTACAGAAAAAAACATTGAGAACAACAAGAACCTACCAAAAAAAAAAAAATTCTGCTACAGGGCAATTCTCCCATTAGGCCTGAATGGGGCTTTTTAATGACTATTTCATAAAATATGAAGAGGAATAAAAATACCAAACAAACAACTGAAAAACCCCAAGAAATTAATCCTGAGGTTTGAAATTTAGATTACATTGGGAAGTTTATATACTAATGCACGAACAACCTCTCTATACACTATTTTAATAAAATTTTGATGGCAGGTTTAGAATATGAATATTAAGTAAATATTCCCGAATTCCATTGTGCATGTTGAAATTTTAATTTAAAACCAAGGAAATACTAAATTATGTAAAGTTTATGTAAGGATCCCAGCAACACAATGACAGACGACATGAATTTTATGCAGGTGTTATTGGGTGAAAATCTTTGATTTTGCATTAAAAAGGCAGTCACTTTGGTAGACTTTTCTGGTGTGAAAACAGAATCTGCAGATCTACTTAAAACTTTATTGCGACCTTTGTAAATATAGAGTAAAATTAGCCTTTCTGTTTCATAAACCAGAATGAAGATTATATGGAATTCTTGGAGCTTCTAAATATAATTACCAAGTAGTATGCAGCTCATACAGAGTTGCACATGAAACAGTGTTAAGAAATAACCAAGGTATTTCCACCATGCAATAATAAGTACTACTGATCAGTTTTATGCCTTTATATTCAGATGAATGGAATAAGAGCCCAAAACACTGCTCTTCAGTGTTCATCATACTTGTAAAAATCAGGTATCTCACATACACATAAGAATCTTTCAGCTACAAAGAGGCGGACACTGACTATTTGAAATACACTGCTTTTTGTCTGTGTGAAAAAGGTCTGACATAATAGTTCCTATGTAAGAGTACCCTATGGTACTTTCAGTAGCTCTGAGCAACAATTAGGAAAAAAAACAAAAACAACAGTTTAGGGCCAGGAATGAACTAAATATCTCTCCTATCTCATCTTGTACGAGAACCACAGGCTGTGCTGTTTCCCGTGTAGTTTTAGTATTGCAGATAACTTTTGCAGACAGTACTAATAATTATGGCAGCATGAGATCGTAATAACCTACATTTGCACTTTCAAGTCAGAACATTTTACTGTGATTCTATTCTCTCTCAAAATTATAAGCCTTTGATTATTGACAGACTTTGCAGAAATAGCATTGCATTGTTATCCTAAACACAGTTTTGAGAAGACTGTTGCACAAAGTAGATGAGATCAAGCATGTGCCTTAGACAACTTATTTTTATGCAATATTTTGTAGGTAAATAAGATAGCAATTGTAAAAAGTATTAGAAATAGAGTCCTGGACAGTAAGATTGTTTAATAATTGAGCAGATAAGAAGAAAACAGAAAGTAGACAACTGCTTATCAACATGTGTCAATCTTAGTGAGGATTGTCTTAATAGACAAGAAAAATCAGTCTTTGAGGTCATGTAATTCATGGCATTACTATTGTAAAATTATTCCTACCTTTTTTGTGTCTATAAAGAAAGAAGATGAATGACCACTATGTACTTAAAGTTTGCTCTTCCTTGCCTTTTTGGCACAAGACTTTTCACTGCTTGATTAGAATCTGAGTTCTCTCAGTATTTCTCCAGTCCCAGTACCTAGAAGACTGTAGTTTTTGCTGTCAAAGAAGACATTATCTCCAACATGGAGTATACATGGAATGCAGTTGCCATGTCTATAACATCCTCCTTCTGTTTGCTATCCCAGGTTCAAACATTTATCACAGTCTATCATGTCCATGATGTTCATACTGATGATACCTTTCCTGCGGAGCTGCTTCTGCAGAATGCTGCAATGGTATTATGTCACTAACTCTGCAGTTTCTTTCCAGGAGGACCTTCTAAATGAGAAACCAAAGACAAACAGCTTTGTCTCAGTCTTTCCTTTACTTCCTTTTTATGGGGCATTCTCTCTCTTCTGCTCTATGGACTGCAAGCGTAAGTGAACTTGATTTCTGTTCTTTAGCACCTGACTTTGGGGGCATCCAGTCTTAAAACCAAACCCCTGGTATAATTAGGACTGGTCCTGGCTTTTATCTCTCTGTCACTTTAAGCTGCTTATGCACTTTTCAAGACAGAAATACAGTCTATTCTTCTCTGTTCAGCATGAGATAGGCCAAGATTCTAATTATCTATTCCATCTTCAAGAACAACAATTTTAGAGATAGCTAGTCTTACAGGCTATGACAATTTCACACAGGCATTTATGGATGTTTGTGTATTATAGCACAACTTTACATTGTCAGCTTTCTTGCGTTTTTTTCCCTTCATTTTTCCATCTTGTTTATTGTCAAAGTAGAATTTATTGTCACTTACCTCTTCAATGTAGAGAAAATTCTAAACCCACAGTACTGATGTCATTTACCCCATATTCAAAGTGCTTCTTAGTTACTGGCTAACTGTTTCATAGGACATTTCTGTAAAGTGCAGTAGTCAAAGAGAAGTGATCTGATTGTGGATATGCAGAAACTCAGTGGCAAAAAAAAGGGTCTGAAAATAGAAGACCGTTATCCACAGCTCTGCAGGCTTTGCACCACACTATATCTCTTACAAAGATAAAAAGAGAAAGTGAAAGATATTACTGAACTAATGAACATGAAGCTCATATCTGCTAATTTAGACAAAGCTTCTAAAAAATTACTGTAACTCAGTTCAGTGCGTCTTTTTTACATTTAAGACATTATAGATGGTACCAGGATACTGTGATACTCAAAACTCTATGTTTTCGGCATCTGCTGAAACTAACCTTGTATACTAACTTCAGAAGGCGTTTGCTTATATTTGATGAGGGAACTTAGAACAAAATCTTGAGTCCTAACCCAAGTAACTTCTGTAAGGTGCCAGATCTTTCAAGAAGGGTTGTCTTTGAGGGAGCTCATGGATACCCTCATGGCTGAAACAGGTCCTGATATGTCCAGCTTTGCTCTAGATGATAGCTCACTGTGGTCTTTGGAGGTAGAAGACAATGGAGAGACCAGGATGTAGTTTTTCAGGCAGATGGAACATCAATAATACCTGAAATCTCCTCTTTTCTTGAGGAAAAGCTAAATGTAGCAGAAAAACACATGTTTTTCATGCTATGTTGTCTGGCTGCAGTCCCTCAGATAATATATATTACTTAGTGTAATCCTTTGTGCTCAAAGTCTCTGCAAATACAGGGAGATCTCCTTTGGAATCACAGCTATTATCTTTGGACAGATATTGTGTAATTTTTACGGTTTTCTCACTTCTGTCATTTCCTCAGCAGCATGGATTGCATGTCTCCCATCAGCAGGTTTCAGAATCAAACCATTTTTCATCTGTCTGAAGTGGCTGGGCTATTTTTGAGAGGAAAATGTCTTCTGGGGACCATGCCAAAATAATCCCAAACCGTCTTTCTTCTAACCTCAAAATCTTACTGTGGAGTCACTTTCCACGTGGAGTCACTACCACCAAGCACCTCTTTTTTCCACTCTAAAAAGTTTTCTGAACCTCATCACCTTAGAAAGGAAACTACAGTTTCTTCAGTTTGGGGATTTTTAAATTTAGATAAGCTTCCAAGTTAATCTCCAGACTGTTTCTAATCACCAGTATTATTAAAACATATTTTATATTTAACAGTGTCAGCTAATGTAATGTAATCCAGTTAATGCAAGAAATTTTCCATTAATCCTACTTGCTGAGGAGTAGGGGTGCAATTAACTATGAAGAGGGGAAGTTAGCTTTCTGAGATATAGAAACAAGAACTGTCAGGTAGGATGAAGAAAAAAAAAGAAAAAAAAGCATATAATGACTTATGGAAGGACACACAGAGAGCGTATTGGTAAAAGTATCTATATGTTTTCCTCTCTTTTTTTTTAATTCATACCTCATAAAAATAGTATTTGCTGGCAACAAAAGTCCTGGTAGATACGCAATTCATTGCTAGGTTCAAATTTTTGTTTAGTTGTTGCATTTCTAACTTTCCAGCCTACCTTATTTTCCAGAACCAAGAAGAAAAAATACATGCTCAGAATTTACATATTGTGCTTATGAATTAGGGTAGATGTCTTGAAAATGCTCAGGGGAGTTGGAAGACACATGTAGACACACAGTGCAGTAAGAATTTTAAGCTGATATATCTGTTCTCCACTTTTATAGAGATATATTCTGCTTTCAGTTAAGACCTCTTATTAAAGAATATTCAAACATGTGAAAGCGAAGATAAAGTCTGACAGACCTTCAACAGGTGGTGGTGCATTCATACGGTACTGTCTATATCACTTTTTAATTAGCAGTCCAAATGCAGTGAACAGATTGTACAGTGTACTACATCAGCCTGGCTCCTACATTTTCTATTTACTCATATTCATGTTTAAAGGACCCTCTTCCAAGTAGGATTTTGCTCCTCTCTCTATTCTCCCCAAAACCCAGGCCATCAAGTAAATACCATTTTATCTGCTGGAAGCTGCTGGCTTTACCAGGTGACTGAAAAGACACTCAAGTCTACTGTTTAATATGTTTTCCTGTACTTGGGATGAGAAATCAAATTGCTGCTAGCAAAAATGCTTTAGTCATTAACTGAAAATAAGTTTTAAAAGCATTCAATTACACACCCAGTGGGAAATTTCTGACTTTATTATCATCTTTTGAATCTGTATTAGAAGTACCTAAGTACTAAAATCCTAGTGGACAAAGGGCTTGCTTTATTATATGGATTTAGCTTGACATACTTCCTTGTGCTGGAGTGAATGAAAGAGGGAAAATAATTTAATTTATAGTCAAGATACTGATACTGAGAGTAAATCTTACTTGATTCTGAATTCAATATTAAAGCAAACAAAAAAGTGTCTGTGTTATTGCACATTTCTGACTTGCTTAAAAATGAATGGGTTGATGTGTTTGCTTTTGCATAGAACAGAAGGGCAAATATTCCTCAAAAGTATAGTCAAACTACTTTTTCCTCACGAAAAGAGAACAGTTAATTTTGTGATCTTTTGCTGTTATATGGTAAAAATTTCTATGGCATTCAACAGCCAATTTTTGCCTAACAGATTTATAGTAAGATTTATTTTATATTGGAGCATTTGTACCTGAGAAGTTCAGAACAAAGATTTTGAAAATCTTTTCAGGAGACTACTTTTATTATGGTTATTCCTTTTAACTTCATTTTTTAAGGTGATTTAACTTACCTATATCTTGTAAGAATTTTAAAAGAAAAATCAAATTAGATGTGTTTAGGGTTAGAACAGTCAGATTGAGTAATTCCTTTTCTCTCCCTAATCCTCAACAGATTTTCAGACTTGCAGCATCTCATTAGGTCTGCAAATTGGCTGACTGGAGTTTGAAAATTAGATTATGACTTTAAGATATATCCCTTCATTACCTTCTATGGAACCACATTCCCCTAGAGAAACTCATGAAGGATTTATGAATTATAGGAGTCGTAGCCCCTCTGTATTTCTGATCTAAGGGAGAACATTTAGGCTGCTCTCTCTTCTTCAGGGTCCATTGCTTTCAGTGAGAACTGCCTGTTCAGAACTAGATACAAATGTCACCCATTTCCAGGGCCCAGTTTCATCCTCATTTAAAGTTACATTCCTTGGACTTAGTGGTAACAGCATCAATAAAATGAATCCAGTTATCCCTAACTAATTATCTGTTAAACAGCCTTCTCAGTAGGATGGAACTGGCAAACCCAGTTCCACAAAAATCCTTCCTAATAATTTTTCACCTATACTGTATTCCTTTACCCAATGTGTGGCAGAAAGAATCAACAGCAAAGACTCTTTATTTGCTGTGAAGGAGGCAAATATTTCAAAACACCTGTAAGAGAGCAATATCTCACTCTAGTATCACTAATTCAGTCAAATGTAAGAATAAATCTATACTAGATGCCAGGAACAAAGATTTTTTTCAAAATTGTGTTATGATGTTCTCTTAATTTGAGTCTTTTTAATAAAAGCTGGATAAACCAATATTTCAGAACTTCACATTACCTACCAAGGTAACATTTCTGTCTTCCCTCTTGTTTACCATGGTGTTTACTTTCCAAAGGATATAGGAATTGTTCTGTGTTTCCAGGAAGGCATGGATATGTTCAAGACAGCTGACAATGATTATATGCATGGTCAACAGTGACAAAACTATCATTAAAAAAAGGCAAGTACCAATTGTCACCCTAACAACTGATACTGTATGCTTCCATTCCATGTGTGGCCACATTTAATCTTTCCAGTGACATTCCACTGAGCAAGAAAGGCCTATGTTGTATTCCATTTGGAGAGTTGGCAAGCACATTTCTGGTGCTTTGTACAGTCAGGTAGATGGAAATGGGGAAGGATGGTTAGGTTTTGTGGTGGAGAGGAACTCAAAATGGCACCAAAAAAAAATGTCACCATACCTCCCAAAAACACATATAAAATGCTTTGATTCAAAACTGAAAAAGTAAATCCCCTGGATCTGGGATACATCTAAAAGGTGAGGTCCTCTGAAACTGAGCTCCGGGAACCCCTTGAGGCTACAAAGATGCAAAAGAGATTGCAATGGTGCTTGCACTTCAGTCCTGTAGCAAGGGAAGATAGAAACAACTGTGCTAGCAGCTCAACAACTACCTCAATGAGCTGTTTGAAAAGCTAGCCAAAAACTGCATAATTCATAAATACAGCATTCTTCCCCAGATATCTTAAAAAAACCCCCCAATTACTGGTGACTGGCAGGAATTATTTAGGAGATAGCAGCACCTCACAGGTGTGTTTAGAGATTATAGAGTTTATGAATCCCTATGCTTTAAGTTAGGATATTGTACAACTGAGTCTAAAGAGGGACTTTTGAAAATAGCTTCAGTGGGATTCCAAGACGAAAATCTTTTTGTTAAACATCTATATGACTCTATTTACATGTCTAGGCAGGGGAGTTCTTTGTTAGTTGTAATCAGGCCACTGTAGTTGCACTGCACTGTATACACTCACTGGTGAAATCTCTGGGAAATCACCTTCAAATAGAGAGAGGGTGTTAAATCTATACACAGAGTAAGGATTAGAAATTGCTCAATCTTCTCCTTTGTAATACATGTAATTAATAATTTCTGAGTTCTGATAGAAACATTTAGAACTAAGCATATCAGAAAGCAATGCTACTGCAATAGCACTTAGTGAACTTTTACTAATCAGATGAAATCAAGTGCAGTGTCTCTGAGGCAGGTAAGTCTAAAATCAGAGCACAGTTCTTTCAGTATATTGAATGAGCAAATTAAAGTTACAGGGAGGAGGAATAATTAATTAATTGGGTAATTCCATCAACTGACTTTTGCTGTCCTATAAATCCTCTGTGCAAATGGCCATTTTAAAAATGTTATTTAGGCTGAACATTTTTAGGCTGAACTTTAGTGCAGACATTATATGATCTTCCTGCATGCTGTCATTGCATTAAAAAGCAGGAATTAGTTGTATTGCACCAATTGCAGGCAGGTTCTTTGCTTCAGTCAGTGAGCACACCTTCTCATTGATCATTCCCTATGCTAATGTAAAGTCAAATGTAAATAGAAGGTGCAAATCTGCTATTCTTCCTTACAATTCAACTCTGTAAAGGCAAGTGCAGATGATGAAAAGAACCAGGAGGGTAACCTTTGCTAAAAGAGGGTTCCAAGCCGTATAACAAAGCCTGAGTGTGGAGAAGCTATTACAGCTTCCTGGGGTGACAGAGTATTCTTGAAGGGACTGTGGGGAAGGACAAGTCCTGCCTGTCCTGCCTCTTGACAGAGGAAATAAATCACCCTGCACACTTGAGGATACCTTTCCAGGCTGCATGCTGGGAACTTCATTACACAAGCTGTGCCACATATTACTATGCATATTGCCACTGATTGGACATAGCCTCAAATCCGTAGCCTATTTCTGTCATAGTCTTAGGGGGAAGGAATCTGTTTTCTGCTTAAACAGATACTGACTTGGAAAGGATAGGGGAAGGAAAAGACACTGAGCAGCCAAGAGTTCTCAGTGGAAAAAGATCCCCTTGACTAATGATATGTCTAATCTACACTAACCCTGCCTCATGGTGCATGAAATACAGTCATATTGTCATGGTTTTCATATCCCCTTTGATCTTAATGCAATTGTTGTCAAAGTGAACAGCTACTTGCAGCAATCCTGGCTTCATTAGGAAGATAGAAAGTCCTTCCTCCAAGAGAATTTTCTAATTTGTCCTTGATTTCATATTTTTATAAGTTTATAGAACTTCTGCATGCCTGTCGATAACTACAGCAAAATATTAAAATAAATTTGCAAACAAAGAGTTCATTAGCATTATGTATGCTTCTAACATATTATTCTAATACTAATATAAATTTGAGGTGTTAAATTTCACAATATATATGGGGGTGAAGCTGAGACAGGGATATGTGACTGTGATTTACATGTTGGAAAGAGAGAAAGGCTGCCAAAATTATTTATATCACTAATACAAGGTTGTCTCATAAATCATGCACATTTGCAAGGGGATTGCCACATCTTGCCTACTAGAGAAATGGTGGAGCTCTAAGTGTCATTAACTGTATCATGTAAAAACTTCTTTACTAAGTCACCACAGAATATAGTAGCTAAAAACACATAAATTGCTTTGCATCCTCTGCTTGAGAGGAAGAATTAATTAGGCTAGCCTTACTGTAGTTTGTTAAACAGAATGGTTTGTAGGCAGAAATGTTACATTTCTTCTTGTTTCCTTAAATAAAGATATCTGTTCTAAAATAATTCTCTATTTCTATTGAATATGGCATATTTAGAACATCTGAGTATCCCAGGTGCTATTACAAAGTTCCACCCGAAGTGTTCATCATTGTATTTGTGTCTGTGGATGCATGTCCTATGTTATTCACTAAGCAAGACCTGCATTCTGCTGTAGGGTCTTTCCTCATTGGCATCGAAAGATAGATGTTCTAAGAAGCCTCTTCTGTGTCACACAATATTTGACCCATTGCTGTCTACCTCTCAAGAAGATAGACAGTCACCCTCTTTGGATATGAATTAAGGAAAACAGCTGAGCACAGGTAGTTCCACCCAACTATAAATGAATCTTAAGTGCCAAAACCAGTGCTTTCTGTTAAGTTTCTCTGACTGCCACAAAGTGGAAAGTCTTTAAATTCAAAAAGTGACTTTTTTTTCACTGGTTTGTCATAATTCCCAGCCACATGTGTATCCACAGAATAAAGATGCAGACTCATCTCTTTAGCCTAACAAACTTCTGAACTAGAGAGTCTGAAGGAACATTCCTTGATGCAAATTGATTAACTACAAACATGCTCGAATTATGCTTACTTGTTCTAAATCTGTAAGTAGACACTAGCTCACACAGGTGCAGTGTTCCACATGCACCAATTCTTCAAATGTGACCTCTGTTCAAGTCTTTGAGTCCCATACTTCTATTCTACCTGTATCTTCACTGAAACAGAAGTGAAGTAATAAAAAATTTAAAATTAAAAATAAGCTGTGCAAGAGAAGGATAAGGAGAAGGATAAAAGCTACAGAGAAGTTGTAAACAAAAAACAAATTATTAAAAGAAAAATTCCTGCCCTAATAGCAATGATTCATGTTGTGCTATCACAAAAAAATGACTCAGTGTGGTTCAGTTGCCGAAGTGTCATGATTCTTTTTAGTGGCACTATATACTCAAACTTATTGTGCAACCTTTATTTGCCGTAGTAGAAAATAACAAACACAAAGCTGTCCTCAGTTTCAAAGTGATTCTTGCATGAAGTATTGCAAGTGTAGTATAAATAAAGTAGAGCAAATTGCATAATCTTAGTTGATTTGGTGTATCGTGACTCTCTCAGTGCTTTGGAGAAAAACTGTAGACTGATTTTTTTCTTTAAGAAATTTATCATGTCACACTTTGTAAGAACAAGTATTTTCTTCAATCCTGGCCTACCTTAATTAATACTAATTTGTTAAAGAAGGAATTGTTTTCACTTTACATTGAGGTAACAAAGAAGGCAAGGCAAACAATCATGAAAAGCTTTGTAACAACATGGGAGAAAGAGAGGCATAAAATACTGCAAGTGCCATTGCAGATAATATTTTGCAGAGGCTAAACACGTTTTTGAGTGTTTGTTTTACTAAAAAATAACAATGCTTATATGTACCAGAAGCTAAATATATATGACTCAGCTAGAATAATCATAGTTTTAGAACTGTCCTTTCTACATAGAGGTATGGATAGAATGCTGTTCCAATTGGAAGGTAGTTTTGAAGGTCTGTACTCCAATCCCCTGCTCAAGGTATCATAAGTAGTAGATCAGCTTGACTGTGAATTTCCCTAGTTAAGTCTTGAAAAATTTGAAAGGACAAAGATTCCTCAGGCTCTCTGGGTTACACTGTCAATACTGCACTACTTCCCCTTGAAGAAGTTCTTTATGATGTCCAATATGAATATCTCAGACTATAATTTTTCTGTCATTTCAACAAGTTAGTCTTGTACTACCTAGATGAGTTGAAAATGTCTGTGAGACATTTTGAATGAATACTTTTCTGGGACTATTAGACCATCCCTTTGCATCCTTTTCACCAGGCTAAAGAAGCCCAGCTCAGCATCCCACTAAGCAATCTTCCCAGGAATTGAGGAAAGGATCACTGCTTTTGGGCCCACCCCTGCTCCTCATTCTGTATGGTCTACAGACTTACTAGCGGTGCACTCTGTCATCAAGTGCAACTAATCATTCTTAGTAAGACCTCTTGAATTCTGTCTTTTTTTCTGTCTGCTAGCTGGATAGCAGTCCATTGCTATAATTCATACCTAACAATCTAGTAAATTTTTAATTCACCTATGTCTTCTTATCAATTTTTCTTTTACAAATGAATGCTTTGGGAGTTGATGTACAGGTAGAGATCATCCAGTACTTTCCACCTTGTTCATACAGCTACTGGATTGCAGAAGGACATCAGACTGAAATAACAGAATTTATCCTTGTTAAATGCATACTGACTATTCCTGATTACTTTCCTTGAATGTCACATTCTTGGATATTATTTTAAGAGGACATGCTTCCTCTTACAGGTCTGAGGTGAGGCTCTCTTCCTCTCCTCTATTTCTGGAGACAGAAGTTAACACTAACTTTTTCACTGAGAACTTCATTTAACCATCATGGTGAATCCCAGCTGGCCCCATGGATTTCAAAGTATGTATCTGATGTAAGCAGCTCCTAAACCATTATTGCCCTACTGCTGCCTGCCCTTTCCTTCTTAACTGCTAGTGTGTGCAAAGGTGGAGGAGAAGGTGTTGACTGCAAAGACAAGGCAACAAAACGCAGCAAAAGTGGAAAATTACCATGGGGCATGAAAAGTGAAAGGAAGAACACAGTTTTGGAGTTCTAGAAACTTACACCTTGTTTACTTTTTTTATTACATTTTGTTTGACTTTGCATTTATAATGACCAAGGCCAAATTTATCAATACTATATTTGAAAAACTTGGTCTGGTCTCTTTCACAAACTTATACACACTAGAGATGAAGCATTCTATGCATATGTTTTAAATTGTTTTACTCATCTATGAATGATAGCTCAGGAAAGACTAAGGAGTTACCTTTGAAGGCTGCTTAAAGAGTCCTTCCTTGCATTTTCTGCTACATTTAGACATACTGACTCCCTTCTGTTTTTAACTGAAAGCATTTGCTATCTCACAAGCACATGATATTAACAAAAAGTAGGGAAAGTAATTAAATTAATGGAATATTGTATGGCTGGTTTTTTTCTTAAGAAAAGAATTGATTTAATTTTCTCATTATGACAAATGTACTGTCATTGTTTAAGACACAGCTTTCACAATTTTGGCGAATAGAATAAAGAAAATCTTCTGGTGACATTTTTTCTAGAACTAAATGGTGGTGTAACTAAACCCTCACAAAATACTGGGAAATACTGACATTTACAAAATCCTCTGGCAAATATTATTCGAGTATAGCATTGAGATAGAATATTTCATTACAATGTTATAGAAATATTTCTTTTACATCTGTAAGATGTAACAAAAGTCATTCTCTGTGCACAGTTTGAGTCCTAAACTACATGAAGGAAAGGTGCTAAATGTTATTTTGATGGTGCTGAAAATCTGTTTCACTACCTATATGAGCATGCTGAAACTCATGGACAAAAGCTTCTATCCATGAGAGAGAGGTCTCTAGGACAAAAAAAACAAACCCGAAAAAACCCAACAAAACACCCCACAACCCTTCTCCCCCCACCCCCAATAAAATGAAAAACACCCCAACCCCCTTAAGTCTAACCAATAAAAAACATGACAGCAATAGGCTTCAGAGTTGAAGCATGCACCGAATGTATTCTTCCTCTATAACTGTAAAACAAAAAGTCTGAGACACATTTAATATATTCACTTTCAATCTACCCATTAACAGTCCCATGCCTTCACCTTGGTGGTGCAGTCCCAAGAAAACTTATTTCTCTTGGTACAATGACTCTTGCAACACTCATCCAGAGTGTAGACTGGAATTTCTCCATGAGTAGATTGAAATGGCTAGAGAAGTTCCCACTTCACCAGAGAGGAACTTCTGTTCAGCTCCTGTGTTCTTCCTAAAATAGTCCACAAGAGGAAAAGAAAGGATCATACCAACTAAATGCTTTTGCTATTGTGTGCAGACTGCTCGGAGATGTACAGAAGTATCCATCCCAGCAAATCCCACACTTGGTGTTGACTTTAAAAGTAATAGTTGGGAGGATTACAGTAGCCACCCTGTTTGGGCATAATCTGTTCTACACTGAAATTGTTCTGCCTCAGACCCTCAACACTTTCCCCCCTCCTATCACCCCGCCACTGAAAAAGTGTGACAAAACATTGACAGTAAATGCATAACTGGTGCTGATGCCTAAAGATTTTTGCTTTTTACACATCTGTAGCTTTATAGATTTTAATATATAGCTGTATAGTTCCTAACACTTTGTCACTTTAGCATAGTAGTTGCCCTTTCTCACATATCATTCTCTACCTTCTTGGCATTCTGTTTAGTCTTGCTTTTTAGTCTAGCAAGGACACTTTGTTTTGCACGACACATTGTAGACATAATAAAATGTAGGGCTGAAAGACTGGGTGGGGGCTCCAGCGGGGTAGAACCTGGGAAAAATTACCTAACCAACTGCTCTTCTAATTGGGCAATATTTTTTAGATATACTAATTAATTAACCT
>VYXC01006810.1:119339-178332 GCA_013397175.1 Platysteira castanea
TTTAT
The DNA here is from genome assembly GCA_013397175.1 of Platysteira castanea. Classification (NCBI taxonomy): domain Eukaryota; kingdom Metazoa; phylum Chordata; class Aves; order Passeriformes; genus Platysteira; species Platysteira castanea. Next base: position 119,345 of record VYXC01006810.1, read on the forward strand.
TTTTTTTTTTTTTTTTTTTTTTTACAATATAGCATATAATGATTAATAAATAATTATTATTCTGAGCCTGGGGATAATATTTCTGCACATCATGGCAGGGTCTGTTGGTAAATATATTTATTTCATTTTTCACCTCAGCAATTAATACTGCTCCAATTCCTTCCTAAATAGAGTAATAGCCTATACAGGTTTAATCACTTTCAGCTGCTGTGACTGATCCCATAATTAAGCAGGAGGTGACCAAATTTTAAATGTGAGTTAATAATTAAAGGTTACTCGTCTAAAAAAATGACTTTGTCATCCCATAAGTACAAAAATTTTGATTTTTATAAAAAAGAGTACCTTCTGGATCTGACTTCCAGTAATGATTTTCATGTATGACTGCAAAGTGACACAAAATGATCCATCATTTGCTGCATTTCTGACAGCTGACTGTAAAAGACCTAGAATATTAGGAAGAGTTTAAGGCTACCATATCAATTAAAAGACATTTATTAGGAATCTTGGATAGTCTGATAGGCTACAGTATCTGTGAAGTGCTTTGCATCCATATTCTTTGTTTCTAATAACATTTTCCTTGGTATCAAAAACAAAACCAAAAGGCATCTTTTTGATAGACACATGCAGCTACAAATGCATTTTTTTCTCAGAAGGATAGAAAGCTTTAGTAAATTCAGCTACAGTGAGCCAGTCACTATATTCCATTGTAAATTAACCTTGAGGTATAGACTATCACACTATCACACTTCAAAGCTGCCCAAAAAGTCCTTCCAGCTGAAACAAATACTAAAACATTTTAGAGAGAGTTACTTTAACAACAGTCACAAGTATGATTTTAGAGAGAACACCACGCACCAGCAAGAGATTAACTAACCTGCTGATTCCTGAATTGCTTCAGGGATCCACTAAACCACCACCTAAGAAAGTGTTGTAAGAATGGATAAATCAGTTGGTGCCCAGTAATGTTTTCCTGCCTTAGGATCTCTTTGGACATCAGATAACTGGAAAATTCTCTTAAATAACATTGGATAGTTCCTTAAATCAGTTCTCTTCATAGATGGTCTCCAAATTTATGTCAGGTAAACATTGGCACAAGGGTTAAACTACTATGGTAGCTTAGAATAAAGCATGGAAGTACAAACGTTTTACTACAGACATAACAATTCAATGTTCTTTTTTTGGAAAATCTATCTGAAGGTACCCCACTGACAATTTTTTGACCATAAGACTGAGTGTGCATTCACGATCTAAGTTAAGGACCTCATTTTTCACTGTTCTGCTCGGGAATATTGGTCATAGTTTACTATATCACATCAAAATTACCAGCAGTAATGCAGTATCTATTACATCAAACCTTCCAGGCAAAGTGAGAAAAATATAAATCGATTGGCAATCACCAGAATAGTCATGGGAAAGTAACAAGACTAATTACCATATCAACATTTAACCAAAGAGTTTCATAGCAGAACTGGATAACATTATAACATTTTTTTAAGATGTCAGGTCCTCCACAAATGCATTCTTGTGCTCTATGTAAGCCTCATTCATCAGAGCTGAGCAGACTTTCAGCTTTCAAACTGTTGCTATGATCAGAGAACAGCCATAAAGCACTTTGGCAGTGGCCAAACAAAACCTCCTCATGCTGCTTCCATATTCCTCAAGGATATTCTTCAGGGTCTCCTTTTACGGCTGAAAGTCTGTCCAGTATTTTACAACTAATGAATTGGAAATTCTAGCTTGGATGCAGCTCCAGAATTTATTAGCCAGTGGTGGATCATCGGCCCTGAGCTCCAGAGGAAAGTTTTGGAGACCTGCAAGTTTTAGTGAAAGAGGTTCAGAAATCACTTGACCCTAAGATGGAATGGAAACTGGACCTCCACCAGATTGCATTCCCAAAGCTTGCTGCTGCACTCTCTGTCCATGATGTACAGAGCAGGCTCTTTGAGGATCACACAGCATACTTGAGCCAGCACTGTGCTGGAGAGCTTTATACCTGTTAGAATATAAAGTACTTCCAGATTTAATTTTGGAGGAACATGCTAAAATCCAACCAGGGATTCTTTTTCTTAAGGAAAGTAAGTGTTGCTTGGGATGAACTCTTCTAAGTAAAGCAGGAGGGATCCATCTGTCTATTGACAATGAAGGAGTTTCTTCTTATTTCCATGTTCTTATTCCTATCCCTGAAATGGCTTGGAATTTTTTCCTCCTAATATATAAAAAACATTCAAAAGTTGCACAGTGCTGTGTGAAGAGCAACTGCTTTGTGCTGAAGCATGCTGGAATCTTTAACTTTCTAGAACCAGTTATCTTTCTGCCACAGTACTGCATAAAAGCACTAAAATGACCACTTCATGAGAATAAGTGGATAAGTATATTATTTACCTTAAATAGGTAAGAAAGAAATTTCCTCAAAATGAGGAGCAAGTACTTATTGGGTCAAGTGTACTTAAAATGGTCAGCAACAGAATTACTTCCTTCCACTGATTTTGTAGCAAAACACCCAGATGTTTTCTTTACAAATCAAGTCATAAAAGACTACAGAAGGGATTTGATTTGATAAGATTGTTCCCTCAGTGCTTAATAATCTAGTATTATAAAACATCACTTGGAAATATTCAAAGAACAAGGGCAGATAGAGTACTTGGTGAAAATCTAAAATCTGATGTGAAACAATCTACACTGTCAATGACCAGATGAATTTTTTTCATTATAACCTGGAGGGAAAGGAGAGATTAACAAAATGAAGGAAAGGAATATAATTTCCTGAGTGAAACTCCCAGAGCACTAGTTAGCAAATATGACTTTGTCTCCAAAACACTCAGTCTGGAATCTCAGAATCTTTGCAGACTTTCTTGCCAAGCTTTATGAGTTTGTCTGCAGGAAGCAGCATGCAAATCCAAGCACTTTAGGACTTTTAAAAAGATGTAAAAACGTTCTCATAACTGGATGCCCACTTTGTAATTTGGCAATCATTTATTTCTGTCTCACATCTTCTTGGATCAAAAAATCTTCTAGGTCATTACTGTGAAAAGCATGGTGGAGTCCTTTGCCAAATGGATGATAACTTGGTGAACAGAAAGTACAAGGCAGTTAATAATTTCTACAGCTTTAGAAACTGACAAATTTAACTCTTAAATAATGCCTAAAATGGTAGGGCTGGCATTGCTGTTTTCCAAAAGACCGTATTTCTCTATTATCTTTACCCTCTTATTCAATATTTACTGGTATCCAATCCAACTCTGGAAGTGTTGCTAAAACTGTAGGTATGGGCCTGACCCAATTGGCTCAAAACGCCTCTTTTTTTTCATACATTTGGCGTGTATTTATCTGGATTTATAATCTCACAGTTCACTGTCCCTGGCTGCGTCACCCACTTTTCCTACCTCTCATGTAAAGGGCAGGCCTGCAAAGAGAAATAAATTGTTCAGACACCAGTCTGTAAAAATGTTTTGCTTTGGAAATGAGATGCACAGTGTAGATGTAATGTATTAGGAGCCGTAACATGTGGAAAAGCTTACATTTAGGTAAAATCTCATTGAAAGAAACCTGGAACCTGCATGAAGAAGACTGCAATATGAACTTAGGATTCTAAGTAAAAGTTTCAAGAGGATTTAAAAAATCTTTGCTCAATTATTAATGTGACAGAATTCAGAGAGCCCACAAAATAAATAGAAAATAAATGTTAAGATTTCTGCTATTAATTTGTATGTTGTGATTCATAAAGACACATTTTTTGGGTATCACTGATCAGATGAACTGAAATGCCCTGAAGGCACTTGAGGTCCCTATACAGAGAAACTTCACATCCTCTTCCACCTGTTAACAAGAATTACTTCAAATGTCCTCTAGACATGTCATCAGAGACGATTTGCCCAGTGAAAGACATTCCTCAAGGTTCCTGGAGAACTGCATCATGTGTTCCAAAGCTTCAAGAAAGTAGCAGGAAATAGGTATTTTTCCCTTGCAAAACAATATTTTCACACACCACAGTGGCTTGGGCAGTAAAAGAAAAATCTGAGACCACAAATTTGTGCTGATAAGAAGTGTACTTGGTTTTTTTCCCAACCACCACCATGGATACAGGCTTTATTTCACATGGTAAGCACATTATATTTAAGCAGTCATATTCCTTCAGTCATATTCGTGAAGATTTCATATTGTCAAAAACATTACAAGTAGTAGAGGTTACACACTATAAAATGTCTCTGAGTTGCAAAATTATATCTGTCTTACAACACATGTACTGCTGGATATAATGATCTCTCCCAAAATTTGATACAAAGGTATTATGGTCTGTCTGTGCCAGATTATCCTAAATAACCAAAATGGTACTATCACTGGCAGTAAACTGGAAAATACGTCCTATAATTTTTAACCTATGTTTTGTTTTTTTTTTCTATCTTGCCTCTTTCTGACAGTTTATTAAAGCATTATAATAATTTTTCCCACTATCTGTGAAACTGGGGGCTAACAGTTGTTGATGAAAGCCAGAATCTGCCTTCAAGCGAAGACCAAAGCACAGAGTTCCATCCAAAAGTAGACTTTAGAAGTGGTGTGAGTCGTACCTCTTATTCACAGGTCTTTCCTTGAAGGTTCTTTGTTTCTGTGGGGCAATGCTTTGCTGACCTTTTGTTTCATATTAGGGCTTTATATGATCAAAGTGATGTGCCAGTGATAAGCACTATACAATGACTTCCTAAACAGAAATAATACTGCTATGAGTCATTGCCTTTAGTAACTTGAGTGGAAATAGGAAATCTTCTTACTTGTACATAAAAAACTCAAGAGGTATGACTGCATTTTTCTAGAGAGCAAGATGCCAAACTTCATTTTCATTAAAATTCTTTTAAAGTTCATTTACAAGATGTCAAGGTTTTTGAGCAGAAACATGCTCATCCTTCACAATGTTGCTGTGTGAAATTCTGCAAAGTTAGGGAATGAGCACTTTATCTATTCCCTTCTTCCTTGTCAGTGGGCAGATCAGGCCTCCTGAACTCAAATGGCATGGAAACAAAACACTATTTAGAGCAGCCTTGGATTTTCTTTAGTTAAATGTAGAGGGTAGGAAATTCAAATTATGGATAGTATGAGTCTTTTTGTATCTGTCTCTGACCCAAAACCAGAAATAAAGTTCTTGTGACTCAGGCTTAAACAATAAGAGATTTTCTTTTAAAAAGAAAAGTTTTCAGCAGCAATACAAACTTTCCAAGCTAGAGAATTACAAAGGACCATAAGGCAAGTGCAAAAGGCTGTTGCTCAAGGCTTACTTGTAATAGACTTGCACTGTAAACAAAGGTGGATATAGGACCACTTCTAGATGCTCTTCACTTCTTTCTCTCACACACACTGACAGTTTGTCCTTGTTTCTGCTCAGCTGATTGATTTAGTTTTCTTTATTGTTGCAATAAGAGTATCACAAAAATATATTTATTCCTAATAATTGTGCTTTTTGAATATCAAGTTGGTAATTTTTGAATTTTAAAAAAATATATTTAAAGAAAAAAGAAGGGTTAGGGTCACTTTCATTCTTGTTTGTATGTTTGTTTTGGGGTTTTTGTCGTTTGATTTTTGTATATTTTTGTTTGCTTGGGGTTTATTTGTTGTTTGTTGCTGTTTCTTTTTCTGAACAAAATGGTCATATGGCTTTGCACTTCTGAAACAGTTTCAGCAAAGTGCTTGTACCAGTTCTGTTCTAGCCAGATGCTCTTCTTTGAAGTGTTACCACCTCTGAGGCTGTTGTGCTCATGAAACCCCAGAGCCAAATAGTGCATTGGCCACCGTGGAGAGAATCAATTTTTCTAAAAATTCAGAGCAGGTAAGCCAGAAAGAAGAACAAACTTGTTGGTAAATGATCCTTGTTGGTAAATGACAACAGTCGTGTCCTGCTTTTTCCAGTTACTCCTGATCTTGTACGCTCAGTGTGTTCCCCTGTCTTTGATGGTATGTTCAACAAGAAACATGCTTCATGACACTATCTAGAGTTATGACAATATTGAGGTGCTCAATATATGGATATATTTATCTCCTAATAAAAGTGCACCAGCCTATCCAAAAGGGATGGCAGATAATTTGAACGGACTCCTGTTGAAACAGAAGCTGTGTAATAGCTTACCCGGATGACCTTTATGCCTAGGAATTCACTCAGGGATTGCCATCCCACTTCTAAGTGCTGTACCAACACAAAACTTCATGGAGAGTAAAGGGAAGGCCAGTAGGACAGAACAGGCAGTCAGATATGGATCAAGGACAATGGAGACTAGATGTCACGATTGTTGAGGTGGGTTCCCCTTTGGGAAACAACACATTTCCAGTAAAAAAGGGAATACCAAGTTTAGGCAACTGACATGAGTAACTGGAGGGCAATCTGGATACAAACTTATGTTTACTTGGAAGAACTTTAGAAAAGTTGATTGATTTGTACCTGCCCTCTAAAATGGAAAGCAGTTAAGTGTCTTCAAACAAGAAATTCTTTAATTTGCAGGTGAAAACTTAAAGCAGAATTTCATTATTTGAAAATTTGTAACCAGTGCCTGCTATCAATCAATGAAAAATCTGCAAATCTATTTTCTAAGCATATTTTGGCTCACATTTCTGAATCACATATTGTTTGTATTTACATACTTTTTTCTAAAGAATATTTTCAATAATCTGGAGTTTTATTTAATCGTTTTCTTGTTTTTTTCCATTTGTTTCAAAGTGAGAACACACAGCAGGAGAACTATTATTTTTGTCCCTCTAAACATTGTACATATAATTTTTTTTTTTCTTTTCAGGCTAAGGAGCTGTATGGTTCAACTAAAATCACCTTTTCTCTTTGAAAGGCTCTCTGTAGGATTATGTGCTATGTGTTTCTGGCTGTAGCCTTTCTTGCTAAAATGTAAGAGGTGTAAATGATATTCACACCTCTTAACTGGAGTCATTTAGAGTTGTCTGGGTTATCTTCCAGCTTAAGACTGTGGGTTTCCTAAGAAACAACTAGAAGTCGGAGTCAGGAGTCTCTGCAAACTTTTGCTCATATAGGAATGTCAGTTAGGAGTGTGATTTTTTGTGTTTGTTTTTTTCTTGCAAGATTTCTTTTCTGACAACATTTCTACCATAGACAAGGTTTTATAAGCAAGAATGGGCTTTTGTTGCTATGACTGTTACATAGGAGCTGATACAAGTAAGACCAGCACTTAAGCTTTTTTCCTTGTGCATTCTGTATCTATTAGGACATTTTCCATGTGTAGGTACATGAGCTACAGGCGGGAGTTTGTGTTTCTTTCTTTGGTGATGAAAATTCTTAAAAGTATTTTTTTTACCTTTTTTTTTTCCTGTTTAATATTTGCAAATCATTTTGAGAGTAAAGAGAAAAGAGACTAAGCTATTTACCTTGTTTTGCAGAACAGACATCAAACTGATGGAAGCACTATTCTCTCAGCAGCTGGATAAAATACACTAACAATTCATAAAAAATTTAAGTACAAGCTAAATATAGTTTATTCATGAAACTGAACCAATTTACACTGCTTAACGGCAGTGAACATCAAAATGTCCTTCCATGGCCTGTTAAAAAGCATGCAACATCTCTTCATGCTTTATTTGTATTTTCCCTTGACTATAACTGTCTGAAAGTCAGTCTGAATTCACATTCTGCACCAACGTACATTCCGGTTGCATCCACAGGTATAAATGCAGCAAATACCAGCCTCAGTCTTTGTCCCTAAATTCCAGTCTAGGCAGAAGAGATCACTACTATCACAACAAAAATCACCATCATTTTTGCAGTCTACAGGTGAGCAGGACTGATGAACCAAAACTGTCACTTGTATTCAGTCTGACTCTAAGGTTAGTTTGGATCCATGAAATCACCTAACTAATAATCTTATGAAATAACAATGACAACAACAACAACAACAATAATAATAATAATAATAATAATAATAATAATTGAAAACCAATAAACCAACAGTTAGGAAAGACTATATGTAAAGTTGGCCTGTACCTCTGTTGTATTGTCTAGAGTGATCATAAAAACTCTTTAGATCTGTTCTAAATTTGGACAAACTTCAACACTAAATAAAATCAGCCTAGAGTGGGTCATCTGACATCTAGAGTGACTGTCATCCAGAGTGGAGACACATTCTCTGTAGTTAGAAATAAAATTAGGATTTTTTTCTATGTGGATAGAGACTGGCCATCACAAAATATGCAGAGCTGGGTTTTCAAATGAAGTAGATTCAAATGCTGAGAACCTCAAAGTCTTGCAAACATGGATTTCACAGGAGCCATCCGGGATCCTTGATTCACCTAAAGGATGCATAAAACAGAGTTCAAAAACCAGACAAGTAGCCCATCATCCTTAGTTAAAAATTGTCTTCGATCATCGTAGGGAAGTGCTGAGCAAGGACCACAGTGTAACTTTGTCTGACAGAGGGTCTGAAGTATAATTGTGGGTCACAGCTTTGATCATAATCATTGTACATCAGTGCCACTGATCTCCAACTCCCAAGTTAACTTCCTCTTCTCCATTAAAAATACTATAAAATGAAATTATGGTATAGTCCTCCCCCAACTCTGTGAATAAAAACCCCCTCATATGAAAAATTTCCAAGTAAATATCTTGTAATACGAAGTTACTGGATATTTGCATGAAAGATTTTCTCAAATTATTCTCTCTGACCCCTTTTATATTCAAAACATAGCTATAAATGAGGGAAAGAATACAGGGTTTTAAAGTGAATGCCCCAATCCTTTTGAGGTTTTCATCTACTTTGATACACATTTTAAAGTTGAGCCTCAGTTAATGCAAAACCACAAATCTATCTATCATCTCAGATTTTGTTGGATTCCTTTTTATTTTAGTATAGAGCTTTTTTTTTAATTTAAAGAGCTTTTCTCCTTTTCCTTTATTTCTTTCTTCATCTTTTTTTGGGGTTTTTCGTTTTGTTTTTCAATTGAGAACATACAGTGCTTTGAGGACCCTTGGAGCTATACAAACCAAATACACCTTTCGATGACATTTTTAAAATTGCTTTGCATTTGTATATCCTGGTTGTCGTTCTGTGTCCCAAAATTCAACACATAATCACTTATTAATTATTGAACTGCATTTCTTATAAAATCCATTCAGATGTGGAACTCATATATGTTCAAAATTTAATGAATCTTCCTCCTCCCAGTCCATGGAACAGTCAGAAAAGGTGAAGCCAAGATGAACTGTCCTGTGAAAAGGAGGTTGAGGCAGTGCAAGGAGAATCAGTGCTTCAGGAAATGTTTTTAAATATAGCTAATCTATGTTGAAAAATTATTATAATTTTCTCTTTTGCTAAGTGCAGTAATACACAGTGATGATCATATATCAGTACCTAACTAATACCATAGTACTACAAGACATACTGAAAAATTAAGAAAGAAATGCAACAAAAATCCTTACTTCTTTGAAAACATGCATGTCACCTGTACTTCCCCATTCTGTTCCAGCTGGTTTTCCACAATACTGGCTACTGCTGGTTTAAATGCACAAGAAATTAACTCCTGATATATCATACTTGTTGTGTTAAGGCTAAATTTGACTTCTTACTGTCTGCCTATTTTTACTTTCCTATATAAATAAAAATTATGTAAGAAGATATTTTTGTACTTGATTTAGAAAACTCCAGCAATGTTCATCTCACAATAGTAAGCTATCTTTCTAAATGCAAGTACTATTTTTCCTATGATTTTGTTGTCTCCTATGATTTTTTTAAAAATCTAATTTATTCATGAGCAGAAGTGAATAAAATCACTGCTTTCCCAGTGGAGTCATATTGTTAATATGAACCACATCTTTCCTGACCTTGCATAGCAGTTTTAGGGGTTGGACTCCATAACTGGTCCAATTACAAATACACCTGTCAATCAGTTAGGTTTCCTTGAAATCTGGAATAACACCAATGTGTCTGGTTTTATTCCTTCCCAAGTCTCAACTGCAACTGACCAAAAAATTACCTGCTAGCTGAACCTATCAAACCTTTCATGTCATTCTCTTCCACACAAATTACAAAGAGGTTCTTTGCTGAAGCCAAAATCTTCCAATATGCTTGTCATGAGCTGCTGAATTTACTGTTCACATCTTTCTTTTACAATACAGATTCAGTGTGGATCCAGACCTCAGCTTCAAAGAGGTCCTCCAAATGCCATATTTTCATCATAGCATGCACTCACAATGCAAATGTAATATCCATATGGGCCTTTTATAGGCTTAATTTATCCCTGCTTATTTATCATAATTAAGTGCACTGTGTGATAAGAATCCATGTGGTATCTCTACTGATCTGAAGTGGGGAAGAGAACCCTACTTATGAAATCTAGCAAATAAATTACATGATATCACTCATCATAAAAAACAAAACCTCGGCTAATGACATGTGTTGGACTAACCAGTTCTCTTCTAGCACATATGTAACATAATAGGGCAAGGGGAGTGACAGAACATCAAACATCATCTCTTTATCAAAGATGAGAGAGGCCTGTAGAAGCCCCTAGGAAATTTCCAAACCACTGGATTTGAACGTATGGCACACCATGGACTAGTTTTGCAGTGACAGAGATGTAACTAGGGGATGAACTGTGTCAAGAACCCCAGGTTGGAGGGTTTGGAGAAGCTCTTCTGAAATCACAGTTGCATCACTCCAGGGAAGTTGTTTTAAGACACTGCAAATGCAGTATGATTTGAGGCTGACCCACCTTCCCATCTCTTCCCATGAAACCAATAAACATACACATACACATGCCTATTTTTACAAATACTATTTTTTAAATAAGCATTTTTTACAACTTCCTAAAGCAATATACAATTGAAGTATTTAAGACAATCAGTCGTATATAATGTCACTTAAGGTGTCATGTAATTTTATTCAGAGTCCACAATGGGGTGCAGTGCAAGACGTTGAGCTAATGTACAACAGTGGTGAAGTACTGTGCAGATAAATTAACTCACCTCCAAATCCCCATACAAAACACTGCTGTCGCAACAAGAGGATAGGGACTGCTGTAGATCCTAGACTTCAGCTGGACAGTCCTGTATCTCCTTGCCTTATAGCCATAACCTTAGATATTTAAAGCTGGATTTGTTCAAACAAGCCAGAAATAAGTCTCTCTTACTGAAGGAAATCTTTAAGAGTTGCAAAGTCTCTTACTCCCTTTAAAACTGGTACAAAATCTCTGCATATTCAGGAGATGTCACAAGACCTAGACAAAGAAAAAAGGTGAAGAATATCCAAATTTATGTCTGCAAGAGCTGAACATCAATGGTTCTTCCAAGACAGAGCAGCAGGGTAATGCTGCCTCCTCAGACCAGACTCTGGCTCTAAAAACTTTGTATGTGAAGAAATCATATCAAGAGTCACCCTCGTTTTCCTCTTTTGATAGGCTCTCCAGTCCCTGCACCGTACATGGAAGACCTTGAGGTACTCTCATTGTGAATTGTCTACAGGAGAAGACAAAATGAAAGACGTAATTTGAAAGGTCTGGTCTGTCTTCTGGTCTGTTGTCATCTCTCTCATGCTCTTCAGTGCTTTTGATCCAAAGGTTCCTGACTGCAAACTAGTCATAATCTGCCAAGGCAGACTCTTCAGCCCCTCAGAAGGCAGGTAGGACTGGATAGTTGCTAGATCTGAGGTGATCTAGCAATGTGCCAACACAGAAATTTTGAGCCTGAAAGAATTTTCAGTTTAAACAGGAAAACTCACAGTGGCATTAAGCAGCTAGGAGCCAGAGGCTTTTTTTTTGTTTGTTTAAATGCATTTAGTTGGCTAATTTATCTGTTTTCTATACAGGCCCTTTTGGGATTTCCCAAAGTGCCTAAGAATTTTATTTACCAAATTCCCATTGAAATTTAGACCTTACAAGTCCCTGATTTTCAGTAAGACTTACAGAAATCTTACCATGTTTTTAATGAACTTGCAAGTTTTAATGACTAGTAATGCAATTTTGGAGTCTTCTTGTCTGGAAGCAAAGCTGGTCTGTAAATCATTAGAACATTAATAGCTGTTCCTTTGCCTTTCATTCTAAGTATGGTAGTAATTATCTGTTTTGCAAAACATAATAAAATATGTGTCATCATATTCAGAATATTCATGTAGTGACAATTCTAAAGTTATCATAGATGATATATAGACAGCAGTGTGTTCATAGTGAACCAGATTTCTGAGAGCTTAGTTTCCAAGCCTAGAATCATAAACTTTGATAGGGGAAACCACAGTGACCTGCAAATAACCAGAAATGAAAGGGATAGATTTCTCCAGTGCTGGAAAAATTCTAGGTCCTTGCTGAATTTCAGATCCTTAAAAGTTAACATGATTTAAAATTCTTGACCAATGCTGTTTCTATGTGCTCAGTTCAAAAACTGTTTTGTTGTTGCAGTTTAATATGCTTGAGAATTAAGGTTCTTGTAATATTTGAAGAAAAAAAGTGCTAAAACCCATAAGAATGATTTTAGGTAAGCTGTAGTTATTTACTTTTGGTAATAATTTTGTGACTCTTCTTGTTGACACAAGAGACTGAGGCAGAGGCCTAGGGCATGCTTTCTAGGCAGCAGAAGGATAGTATACACTGCATGCCTACTGCTCCCTCCAGCTCTGTGCTCCCTCACGCATGCTGAAAAATAACCCTAGGTAATGTCTTGGTAGGACTGCTCTGCCTCCTTATCCTGACTGTGTGACTCATCACCTCCCTCATTTCCCCTCCTGGCTCCTCAAACACAGAGTGATAGTTTTATTCCAGCCTGTGTCCCTGCTGGTTTATGTCATCCTAAACTCTATCTCAGTCTTTGCACTAGTTGGTGTAGCAGAACACATTCAAACTGTAGATTTGACATTTGGTCTTGCTAGAGATTTTTTTTTAGGAGTGTGAATAGTAAAATATTTATGAAACTCTTATGGTTTGAAAACTACATTTGGAATTAAAGTAGAAGCTGAGAGAGGAAAAAAGATGACAGCAGAGATGGTTTTCACCTTTAACTGTGAACATCCTTTGACACCAGGAATTGGTTGAGTTAAATTGCTTTCTCCACCAAAATTGCATGAAGTTGTGCATTAAAGAGGCTACTTAAAATGTTGCAGGAAAATCACATGGGAAGTTAGAGGCACAAGAGGTATGAGCAATCTTCAAGATGGTAGTCTTTTCAGAAAGGCTAGATGAAACCTCTGCATTTCTCTAGCACAACCAGAATGTGAACATTATAGCACATTTCAAAAATAAAAACAAAAACGCAAAACAAGAGAAAAAAAACCCAAAACCAACCCCCCCAAGAAACCCCAAAATGAAGAACCCTTAAAATTCATTTTACCCTGAAGTAAGCACAAACCTGAAAAGTTTCTGTTGCCATGATAAGCAAATTCATGATAACTGTGCTATGATAAGCAAATTTATCAGAGCTTTTCAGACTGAATGTATAATACTATCAAAAGAACAATTTTCCTGACAAGAGTTACAGAAGTCACTTTTTATCTTTGCTGGGATCTGTCAGGCAAATGCCAGCTGGGAATGCAAGAGGCTGGGGCAAAGCAGGAACTCTGTATCTTAATATATGTAAGGAGTTAGAGTTTGTAGTCTAAATCTGTCCTCCAGCACACTTCATTGAGAAATTACCTCATAGTGGTGGTAAAATCCACAAAAATCTCAGGTTCTTTAATAGATCCAAGAACCAGAACTAAGCTGTGCAAAGCCTGTGTAAACTGTGCCTTACTCCAGCACTGTGCTTGACTAATTTAAAACCCTTTGTCTGTGTATTCTGTCACTTACCTTCATTTACTAGGTTGTTGAGTGATTAATTCAAATTATGCGTGAGTTTCTTCTTCTAGGTGGAGGTAGGTGTGCAGGTGAGCAAGTTGTTAGGTGTTTTCGGTTTACAACTGCTAAACTGCATTTAAACATGTATCTTGGCTTTGTGAATTGCATAGAGTCTTCCTTTTTTTCCCCCAAATCTCATTTCAGAGTACTTTTCAGACATTTGTAAGAAACAGCATCACCTCTTTCTCATCAAATCATGGCAATCTGTGATGGGGGACATATTGCATTTCCTTTTAATTTTAAAACCTTGAAAATAAGCTTGCAGGAAGACTGGATATGCTCAGTGAATACAGAAGAATATTAAGCCATCAAAAATGTGGGTTCCTAATCATACTAAAAGGGCAGGATGGTTTTCAACAGTAAATCTCTCAAGGCTGAAAAGGGTAAACCAATTTTCATCTAATCTTGAGAAATTCTGAGCTTAAAACAACAATTTTGGCCCCTGTTTTTGTCTAAAAAAAAAGTATTTTTTCCAAATTTCAAAATTTTTCTTCTGTGTATATGAAAACAATGATCATAAAATTCTTCTTCATTCTTCCATTTGTATCCACCAAAATTTTCTTTTTCTCTCATACCCATCTTTACATTGCATGGGCTTCCTTCAGAAATCTTCTAGTACATGGGAATGAAATCAATAGACTTTTGAACAGGTTTATGGTTACAAAAAGACAGTGCTCAGACAAACATATCTGACTAGAGAAACTAAAGATCCACTTTCTTCACCTGTTCAATGGATCGTGGTGAACACTAAAGCCTTGTTGGTATTTTTATCAAAGAAGGTCATTTTATGCTTGTCACTTCAGAGAAAATGACTGCACAAGGATATTTACTGGCCTGTAATTCAGCACCCTGAAAACACATGCTAACTGGAATCCTACTCCTGGCTTGCTACTCCCAAGCCTGTGAGACAGCTTGCCTATATCCCAAAGGTTTGTACCTCCAAAATTAAGTTGGGTGAGCCCTGTTCACACACAGACTGTTACTGCAGCCCTCCCAAATTACAACAGACGAAACCACAGAATCACAGAATGGTTTGGGTTAGAGAGACTTTAAAGCTCGTCCAGTTCCAACCCCCTGCCATGTGCAGGGACACCTTTCAGGCAGACCAGGTTACTCCCAGCCCCATCCAACTTGGCCTTGGAAATTTTCAGAGGTGGGGCAGCCACAGCTTCTCTGGACAACCTGTGCTTCACCAGTGAAGAAGTCTTTCCTAATATCCAAACATGACGTGATCAAACAGAAACCTATCTTGATAATAGATCTTAGTACAGGTGACTATAAGCATGTGTGATTGACCAGCAAATCCTGAGATTTACACTTCAGCCAACACAGTTAGGAGTCTCAGTGAATCTCTCTCTCCCATGTACAGATATACTGTGGACCTGAAGGATGGTAAAATCACTTTTCTCTGGGGATTTTTATTTTTTCCCTTGGAAATGTAGAATGGTCTGAGGTATCAGAGAAATATTTCTATCTTTGTCTTGAATGTGTTTAGTGCTCAGCTTATTTCTCTAAAGGCATTGCAGTGGAATTTCTATGTCACACAAAATCCAAAAGGTCAGGATGTCTCCAAAAGAGATAAGAATAACAATTAAATTAGCATCATTATACAAAATATGAGCCAGTTTCTTTCCAAAGGGGCACTTATGGGATCTGAAGTTTTCAAGAGAAAGAAAGCAACAGCGCATTAGAAAAGCTGGGAAGCAATAAATGGCCTTCTACAGAACTGATCTTCAGGAGCCTTGGTTAGTTGAGGGAGATTGCTGTAGTATAATCATTAACTACTGATTATTGTGAAGAATGCTGAAATTTATTCAATTTCAGATCTCCTTTTCCTGCAGGCAAAAAGAATTAGATATTTTTTCCTTCTGTTTATGCTTCCTCTCTGCTCTGTATTCTCTCCTTCCTTTTGCAGCAGAACCTCTCTGAAAGCAGTGTTGAGCAATTCCTGTGAGCCTGCCTGCTCCGTGTTTTCTTTCTCTGAAAAGAAAATTACAGGACTTAACAAGAGCAAGGAAAACTGGCACCCCAGGATCAACATGTGTACAGACAGTTCATCTGGATCACTGGGTCTATATTGAAGCCTTTGTTTTGAGTGCCAACAGATTTTGATTAAGGCACTGGAAATAGAAAGAATTTAAAGGAAGGAGAGTGTATCTAAGAAACCATCATTAATTAAACCCTACTTAATCCAATAAAAGTTTGAAAACAGATTTTGTTCTACAGTATTTATAATTTACCTAAAAGATCTACAGCTGCATAACTAGCTGAGACATTTTTCCATAACTATTACAAAAAGGTAGGAAAACTTCTACATAAAGCACTGAGATTAGAATATTATCTTCCATAAATGAATAAAATTCCATCACCGAGTTGATGGAATAATTCTGTTATTCCATCATTTGCCTTCTGCTGCTTACCTTGATCTTGTTTGTATTCCTAAAAGGCACAAGAATGTGTCTTTTCATAGAAGAAGGCCAGGGGATAGGAAAACTTTTATTTCAAAGTTCTAATCCCCTAAATACAGTCACTGATGGATGTGTTAAGTATGTTGACAAAAGACCCTCTACATTAAGTCTCAGAACCTACTATAGTCCCCAAGGGCTGAGAATTTCACAAGATTTAGTTTATCTCCTTTCAAGTAGTGGCTGTGTGAGTTGACACTTGGTTTCCTTGTTTTTTTTTTTTTTTTTTTGAATGACCAAAGAAAACCACTCTTTCCCTTCTCCACATGCAAATACCTCAATGCTAAATATTGAAAAACCAAACTTATAGCCTCAAAGGAGGACCCTGCAATCTAAATATCATATGGCCAAATTCCCAAGATAAGTTGACAAGGCTCAGGTGCCATACCTGATGAGATACATCATACACAAAGAAGTGGTACAGGGAAGGGGCAATCTTCCATGTGAAAAAGCTCTTTCTGGTGTTTCAGTTCCTTCAATAAGGAGCCAGTGATGTTTGCAAATCTGTCATATTGAATATTCTCTGATTTCAATACTGAGTATCTATGAGTCACCTTACATTTCTTTCAAAAAATATAAAGCCTTTATTCAATCATCCAGTGGTTAAAATCCTTTCTCAGCAAAGGAGAGTTACCGTGGTCATTTTCTCCAGCCCTAAATATCTTCACTGGTGCCTGAAGAAAACCAGAGGAGTCAGTCCACTTCAAGAGGGACGTGTCCTACCTGGCCTGTCACCACTACTACCACGACAGAAAATACTTAAAAAACATCCTGTATGGGAGAAAGTGAGAATGGGAGTCCCTCTCCTAATTATGTCTTTTCCATTTTAGCCTGTGGCCAGCACTGGTTAGAATTGCTGGTCACAATTAGCATGAGCAGAGAAGTACAATAATACGAAAGTGGCTTTTTAATTTTTTTGGCCTTCTTCCTGTTAATCTAAGGAATAAATAAAGAAGACTAGAAAATCTTCTGGAGGTCAGATGTCTAGGCATTTAAACCTGTGTTCAGGACATGATTTTTGCAAAAATTTTAATCTTGTTCTTCCTCTCCTGTCTCTGGATTACCACGGTGTATTTTCTATTATTGCAGGGAAAGCAGATGTAATAAGAAAAGAAACCTTACAAAAAATCTTAAATCAGTCAGTTTTCTCTGCATTTCTGGGGAAAGGGATTCTTTACTCCTAGGATAGTCTGTTTTCCAACATCCACAAATGGCTGATTGATTGATTGATTGATTGATTGATTGATTGATTGATGATGTGACTGAGAAAGAAAGGTCATGATACAAATGAGTCTACCAAACACCTTCTGCTGACAGAATTGTAGTGAGTTAAATACTCTGTGAATGCCCTTTGGATAGGTTCACAAGTTCAGAAGCAGATCTGTAAAGTGAACAGAAACAAATGAAAAACAAACACCAAGCCTAGAGCCAAAAAAAGTCAGTTCTACCTTTTGTCTGAAATCTCTCCTAAGTGACAGTTTGTAAGCACAAGGTATTAAAAAGTTCTCCAGTTCAAAACTGTCAATAACAAATTCATGCTGTCAGTAACATAACATTTTCTGCTCTGGTACCACAGCTGTTTCCCATGCTACATACCTGACTCCTCAGATAAGAAAAATAAGTTGCACCTAAAAGAATTTATAGCTAGTAAATCTCCGGTTGTCTCATCATAACTCTACTGAGTAGCTCAAAAATGAGGAAAAACAAGCAAACAAACAAAAACTACTGAGAGTATAAAATTTTAGGCATTATTGTGGTGTGTAAAATTGGACCATCACAGGAAATGCCTTAAACTTGCAGATTTTTTTTTTTTCAATATTTCAGTCCAAATTCTCATTTGCTTTGCACACTTGAAGCTGTGCAACTGAATTGTCATGAAAGCCCTGTTGACCTTCGATGAGATGCAGATGAAATCCAAAGGATCATACATACAAATCAGGCTACAGGATCACAACCTGTCACATAATTTGTGAATTATCAGCTCTTACGGAACAATTGTCTAGCAAAGAGAAATGTATGCCTTTATAGGTGAACAATCATGTTAGCAGACTCAGAAAAGCAAAAGGCACCAACTGTTTTATTGTCTTCTAAAACAAAGCCAGTGTTTATTTAACAGTTATTGATGCACCAAAAAGAGAAGAGAGCAAGACAATAGAAAAGTCCCATCCAAATTATAACTGAAAAGAAATGAAAAAACAGACAACTGTTTAATTACATCACTGATTTTCAGAAACAGTGGAGAGATGAAATGGCTGCCAGATTTTCACAAACCAACTAAGCCTCTTGAGCATACAATGTGGGCTAATGTGCTTGGAAAGCCTGGCCAGTGGTTCATTATGGAAACTGCCCAGTTATTAGCACGTTTGTAAATATGGTCCTTATTTAACAAGGTTCACATGCTGTTCATAATCAAGTTCCACTTTGGGCTGCCAAGAACTTAAAATTCTCATTACAGGACCTTTTTGACATAATGGTAAAATATTAGAATAGGCCAATTTAGGGCCCACCATCAAGACCAATTATCTCAGCTCAAAGCTGCACAGTTTTTTGGCAGTGTTTATCAGGTCAGTCTGGGGAAGAGCTGGATCATTCTTCCTGAAGGATTTCTTCCTTCTGGCTCTATCTTAGGGTCTCAGGGGCTATGTCCTATAACATGATATGCAGGTCTTACCATGGCTTGACAGCCCTTGCTAATTTCTTTTTGGGGTTGGAATACATTTGCATTTCGTTCACACAACAACCAATAGCATGAAGAACTCAACATTCAAAGACCTCCAGGAACAATTATAAAAAATAGAAGAAGAAACCTGTTATAAATATTTAAAATTTTGAAGGCATTGGCTACAGTGTCTGCTCTGACATGTTTTGGTTGTGTTTCCTCTCTGCTTGTTTGTACCTGATTGTTGTCCCACTTGAGTAGATACTCAAATAGGTAAAAGTGATAGCACATTTAAAAGGCACATAGCCTTGTTACTTCAACAAGCATTCACATAGCTTCCAGAAGTGTTCACATGTCAAATCCTTTGACTGTTCCTTTGAAGTCATTCAATGTAGGTTCAGCCTTGAAAATGACACCCTTTTAGTCAAGGTTCCCTACGGTCAATGGAGTTCTACTTTCTATTTGATATGTGAAAACAAATTACATCTTCCCTGTAAAGGAAAATGATTCTTTTCTATCACAATTCATAAAAATACTAAGAAATTATTCAACGAAAACCTCAAATTAAAATAACAAGATTTTGTTCTAAAAATTTATGAGCTATTCCAAGAAATATTGGATCACTATCTGTTGCCCTGGTTTTTGCTAAGCCTTCTGTTTTTAACCTTGGAGTCAGAAATTCTTTCTCACAGTTTCATGTAAATAATAGCCAATATTTACTTAACGGTATTTTCTGTTTTTCATTCCTTCTGTGATAAGAGAACTTTGATGAGGACCTTTCTTCTCCAGTGGGATTGAGAAGGAAGTGACATGTCCTCCAATCCCTTGTGGAGTTGGAAATTGTATAAGAATGTGAGATATGTCAATAATAAATTCTTTCCCCTCCTTTCTTCTGAACCTGGCACGTGTGAGAGCGTCTTTATTGTGTCTTCCCAGATGTAACTATCCTTAGCATATCTGCCATTGGTTGTATAATAAAAACAGCTTACATGGCATAAGGATCATTGACACAGTCTGTGGCGGGCCATCGGAAGGAGGGGATGCAGTGTCCTTCCTGCAGATGTCCCGTGGGAGCCTTAGCAGAGAATCTGCAGAGGTGGGCTTGCTGGCTGGCTTCTCATAGCAGGAAGCACGTCCAGACAGGCCACTCGAGGTGGCTGACATCACCCGCGAGTAAAGAAGACAAGAGGGACCTCTTATGTGGGTTCCAGCAGGTTTATTAGCTCTGGAGGGTCCAGGGACAAAAGGCAAGGAGCGAGGATGTGCAGAGGGTTTTATACTGGGGTAGAACGAGGAGGAGAAAAAGGGAACGACCAGTAAGGTAGCAACTAAGGGGCAAATACAATTTATCAGTAACCTACAGGGAGAACAGGGAGGACAGGGAGGTGGGAGTTACAACTGGGAGCCAATAGGGGACCAAACAGTACAGAACTTTCCAGATTAAGGGGAGGCGGCTTAGATCTCAGTGCCACCCAGGGGGCTGTGGTTTAAACTTCGGTGCCACTCACNTCACCGACCCACCTTCAGATTCACTCTCATGGGTTGGGAAATCCACCCACTGTATGGCAAGGGTCTGATAGGTGTTTGACTGCCACAGCCCAGGGGTGCACTGGGCCACCGCAACTTTCCCCCCCTTTTTAACTTAATAAATTGAGAAGAAACACTTAAAACAACTCAAAGCAGTGAAAATCAAAAAGATAACTACAACGAACAGTAATGGGGTTTTCAAAATAGATCCTACCCACCTGGAGATTCCCCAGCTGGAGAATAAACTCCCCAACCAGTCTTCTCTCTCCTGGTGCAGCTGACAGACTTGTTGTTGTATCTCCTCTATGGTGGCATGGATGCTGGAGCTGTGTGATGTTAAATTGAGGCAGCACATTCCCTCGAACTCCTCGCATCCAAGCTCATAGGCCAGGAAGAGAAAGTTGATAGCAGCACGGTTTTGTAAGGTTGTGCGTGTGGTCATTTCCTTGTCTGCTAGGAGTTCCACTAAAGCTTTGAAAGTAAGATTAGTGTGCTTTCTGAGCCAGCACTCAGTATGTTTAATTTCTCCCAAAGCTTTAGCTACTGCCACCCAGGGGAGTAGCAAAGATGCCACAAAAATTTTTGTTCAGGGCCAGGATGTAATTTCTGAGTTACAATTTTCTTCCAATTCTCCGATTGGTCTTTTTGATGATTTTGTGGTTTTAATGGTTTTCCAATCGATAAGATGCTTTTTGTCAGGGGTGAGAAGGGCCAATTGTCCCAAGGTGCAGGGTTCTCCTTTTAGATGGGAAGGGATTCCCACCCAGGCCCGGTTACCACAGATGAAGAAGACTTCTTTTGGGAGTACTCTGGGATTTTTAGTGGACTCAGCTGGTGTGGATGCAGTATAATTGCACCAGTATGCACTTTGGTACACCCGATTGTGGGGGCTGATATCCATAACATATGGATTTCTCTGATCCTCTGGGTTCACCCATTCATGGCCTTTGAGCTTGTAATCAAAGTTAACATAGTAACTGGCCCTTGTGGACCCCAGCATGTCCAATTCTTGGGGTTCCTCTGGTGTGCGCAGGTACAGCTTCGTCCACTCGTCCCAGGTGCTAACCAGGTCGGGCTTTTTCCCTGTGAAAGGGTACTCATTTGGTTGTAGGGGAATCCTGACCAGGCAGGTGGACATTGGATCCTCTGTGCTGCTCATTGAAAGATAGCCCTTTGAAAGATAGTCCCGTTTGACTGAGGGCTTTGGCCAGGGTGGTCCATACATTGGCCTTCGGCTGGGGTACACTCCATCCAGCTGATGGTGGTATGATCAAGATGATCAAGAAGGCTGCCAGATGGAGGTAGCCCATGCTCACGGGTGAGTAGGTCATATCTAAAACAAAGCATGAAGCATAAGTAAATGGTTCTGGTAACTCCCCCTCTCATAACAAAACTTAGGGTGGTAAATAAAGGGAAGGTGGGAGGGAAAGGATAACACTTAGGGATTGGAAGGGTTGTCTTTGCTGGGATGTTCTTGCTTTTTCTTTCTCCTTTTCCAAGCTTCTTTCGGGTTCTCTTGTGTAGTCACTACAGGTGATGTTTCTTGGAATGGCTTGATCCACTTCCCAGGGACCCACTTTAGGCCTGCTGGGTTGGATACACAACCATAGCCTCTTCCCCAAGTTATAAAGGATAGGGGTCTTGTATTTGGCATGATTCAGGGTCTTTTATTAGAACAGGAGGTTTTCCTTTTAGTTTTATGCTTGTAGAATTCATAAAATGTCTAAGTACAGGTGGGTTTAGTTCTTCAAAGGAACAGTTTAGAAAATTCAGGGTGAATAGGGCCTTGGAAAGTCTTACGACAGGACCATTGATTTCATTACCTCCTCTTTGTTGTTCCAATATTCTCTTCAATGTTTGGTGTGTCCTCTCCGCAACAGATTGGCCTGTGGGAGAATGTGGGATGCCTGTTGTGTGTTCAACTCCTCATTCCTGGAAGAACTCGTGTAATTGGTCACAAGTATAAGCTGAGCCATTATCTGTTTTAATTTCCTTCAGAATTCCTAACGTGGCAAAGTCTTGTGTTAGACGGTTGGTAACATCCTTCGCTTTTTCACTGGCATGGGCAGAGGTGAAGACTGCTCCAGAAAAGGTGTCCACTGAGCCATGAACGTACTTTTGACGTCCGAACTGGAGGACATAGGTAGTATCCATCTGCCATACTTCATAACTGCCTAGGCCTCGAGGGTTGACCCCCTAGCCCAATGATGGAAGTTGGCACCTTTGGCAGTTGGGGTATTTTGCCACATTGGCTCTCGCCTGGTCTCTGGTTAGGCTGAACATATGAACAACAGCTGGAGCATTTTGATGAAACATGGCATGGCTTATTTTTGCCTGTTGGAATATGTTTGGCAGTTTGGCTGATTGTACCAGAAAGGCCAGGGCATCTGCTCTCCTGTTCCCTGCAGTGATAAAGCCAGGCAGGTCTGTATGTGATCTTACGTGCATCACATAGAATGGTTGGTTTCAGTGGGAGACTGTTGTCTTTCAGTGGGAGACTGTTTCGAAGTTGTATCAACTTCGAAAGTAAAACACGTATTTTTGAGTTTGCAACCTCTTTTAACAGAGCTCGTTCAGCCCTGGAGACTACCCCTGCAATGTATGCCGAGTCGGTTACCAAAGTGAATGGTTCTTCAAACCATTCAAATGCTCTGACCATGGCTGCCAATTCCACAACTTGAGGTGATCCTTTGACTGTTGAGGTCAACCTCAGACTCCCACTCCTGAGTTTGAGGATCTCTCCAAGTCATTACTCTGGGATGCTCCAGAGCCATCTGTAAAAATGGTCAGCGCTTTGAGGGGTTCACAACTCTGGATCTGTTTTGGGAATAATTTGAACACTGAATTAAATAATTTGTGTTTTGGATTATGGATTGAAATTTGACCTGAGTAGCTGTCCAGGGTAAACTGGAGATAGACGTTGTTCTGGAGCAAGTGCTCCAGCGAGTTTGTGGTTAATGCTAAATGGATGCATGTAAAGTTACACTCTGCAAGGGTGGGGAGGCGGGACCTGGCCTTCATGATAAGATGTGTCATGAGTTCCTGGGGTATTGTTATACTTTGGGACAGTTGGTCTGAGAGAAACACCCACTCGATGATCAAAAGGGGGTCTCTCAGCACCGCGTCCCATTGAAAGGTGAGCCCCATGGAGGTATGGCATCTCTCCCAAAACTATGAATTTGAATGCTAGTTGTGGGTTATAACAGTGTGCTTGTCTGGTTGTTAGTGCATCTTGTACCTTTTCAATGGAGCATCTTGCCTCTTCTGTTAGGGTCCTTGGTGCAGTTAAGTCATTGCCCCATAGTAGATTGAACAGTGGGGCTAAGTCCTCTGTGGTCAGTCCTAACAACATAGGTACTAGGTACCAACTAAGGGGAGAATACAGTTTATCAGTAACCTATAGGGAGAACAGGGAGGTGGGAGTTACAACTGGGAGCCAGTAGGGGACCAAACAGTACAGAACTTTCCAGATTAAGGGGAGGCAGCTTAGATCCCAGTGCAGCCCAGGGGGATGTGGCTTAAACTTTGGTGCCGCTCACCGACCCACCTTCAGATTCACTCTCATGGGTTGGGAAATCCACCCACTGTATGGCAAGGGTCTGATAGGTGTTTGACTGCCACAGCCCAGGGGTGGGCTGAGCCACCGCAACAGATCATGCCTTAGATAAGGGTGTAAGAGAAACTAGATGACAAGACTGCAATCATGACCAGAAAAATAAAGCAAAATCCTAAAATGCTCACAGAAAAAATAAAAGAAGTTGGCTTCCAGTAGAAGGACTAAGAGATTTTTATTATGTGGGTTTACCACATCTAGCCTCTTAAAGGACTGTGAGTTCACTGGTCACTGTTTTAATCATCAACACACACACACGTGCACATGCACACATGCGCACATACAAACTATTAAATCTGAATATGTTAGCCTCACGGGAAAGTGATAACTGAAAGCTAAGCTGGGAGACAACGCAGATCTACTCCTTCACTGACTGGATGTGTGTTTCAGTTAAAGTAATATATTCAATTCTTTGCCCATGAAAGTGTCCACAAACGAATAACATCAGCTTCAGCTGTAGTCCTTTTGAATCACTGTCTGAAAGACCAATGTCAACAAAGGAAGAGAAATCTGTAGGCTAAGCCTGCAGTGTTATTTAGTCACTACTAGCAATTCAGCACAGTGGCATGCTGCCTGCAGGCTCCTCTTGTGCTTGTGGCATAGTACTGTCACCTCAGCAACATAACTTTTTAAGAACAAACCAAAACAAAAGAAAACCCAGTGTTTTCAATCAAAAATTGCATTTTGCATGTAATTGACAATACTCTGGAGATATACTTGCAAAACTTGCTCTGGGAATATTTGTGCTGAGGCATGGAAAGATATTTAACAGATTTTCATAACTGGCACCAAAAGGTGTTTTGGAATCTGTTTTTCTTTCTTTTGCAATTTTTTTTTTGATCAAACCTCATAATCAACTAATAGAGCTGCCACAGAATGTTATTCATGCCGGGGACATGTGTGGAAGATGGTGTCTAAAAATGAAACCAAATACCTCTTAGAGTGTAGCATATTTAGGGTCTCTCTTCTACCCTTTACGTGAAATCCTTCTCCTTAAGACATCTCACAGAGGGAGGGGGGAGAGAGAAGACACAATCCAATGCATTATTTTAACAGTCATCTATGATTATTTAAAAATAGGAAAAATCTGTGTAAAAATTCTACTAATTTGAATGTGGTTTTTGTTTCAAAAAGTAGTTGGTTTTTTTTTTTTTCAAAAGTTCTAAAAACACAGAAAACCCAATCTCAGAATATGTAAATCAAATAAAAATAGTAAATCATCAAAGTTCTTCCTCCAAAGAAAAAAAAATTAACCAGTTTCCAATCAGATTCCATATTGTTTTGTGGCATCTTTGTAAAATTCTTTGTTAGCTATTTTATTTCATTATTTGTTCCACATAAATCCCCGTGAAGATTTCTTAACATGACTAAAGTCCTGTTTCTTGATCAACAATCAAATCTTACTACAGTCACTTTCTAGGTCTTCCTAACTGAAAATATTACAGCTCTTCCCAAGCTGACTTTAATACAAGGAGTGTTACTAAACTAACCCAGTTAAAGTCAGCAGAGCTGCAAGTTAAGATGACTGTTACTGCCATCCATGAGAGCTGGGATTAATGATGGATTGCAGGCCACAGAACAGATAACCCATCTAAGAAGCAGGATCCCATCCTGGATTATCTTGAATTGGCCTACCTAAAGGTTTTGTGGTGCAAACTGGAGGCTCTGGGCACAGTAACAATCTGCAGAATATATGACATTCTTCTGTCTAGCAGTGCCTGAAAGACTCTCACCTGTGATGTTCCAGCCTCATTAATCAGCCATGTGTTGTACATCTCTGCCTGATATGAAGCTGCCATGCCTTGTCACCAATTACAGGCTCTGCAAAGACCCATCTCATTATAGTACTTATATTGCTTGTTCCTGAAGGTGATACTTGGTGTGCCACATCCTCATCTTGCCAGTAGGAAAATCACCCTTGAAGTGAAGATGTCATTCATGAGGCACAAAAAAGCAACAAAAAAAATTTATGAAATGCTGCCTGGAATATTAATCACAACACTGTGTAAAACCAGGTACATAAAATTGAAGCAAGGGAAGAGAGGTTTCTGAGCAGTCCAACCAAACTGGTTATGTCCTTGACAGATCCAGGGCTGGGCAAGGTTTTGGTGGGGCACCAGTCAGAATAAGAATGTGGTTGTTTACTTTGGTGTAGTTTCATAATTAAAGTCCCAAATGCCACTCCCCTGCCAACCTCTTCTGCATCCACCAGAATTCAGAAGAAATGCAACATCGGTCCTGTAGATATTGCACATGTGTGTCCTCATTTGTGTCACTAATTGTAAAACCAGTGTCAGCCGGAAATATCTGTGATACATTCAAGGTGCTGCAGTGATGTGACAACACGCAGTGTGACCTGCTTTCTCATTGCATTCCTACTTTCCGTGTGATAATTTGATCTCCAATGAGATGAGTAAACCCTAAAATTTGGCATGTCCAGTGAATATACAAACGCTGATTTTTTTTTTCTTTTTTTACAATATAATGTAATATATTCTGTTGGTGCATTTTTACCATTATTACTGCTTTTTCTTAGTTTACCAACAGGTTTTTTTTGATAGTCGTGATCTGTAGGTATGATCTCCTCTGGCTGCACAGGCTCTCTCCAACAGCATAAAACCCACACATATGAATAATATGTAAGAACAACTCAAAATTTGAAAATTTAATAGAAGGAATTGTTAAAACTCCCCAGAATT
Source organism: Platysteira castanea (assembly GCA_013397175.1). Classification (NCBI taxonomy): domain Eukaryota; kingdom Metazoa; phylum Chordata; class Aves; order Passeriformes; genus Platysteira; species Platysteira castanea. The sequence continues at coordinate 146,120 of VYXC01006810.1, forward strand.
TTGTTCTCTGCACAAAATATGGTAAAAACACAAGGATAATTATCATGATAGAGAGAGACATTTAAGCACCTTACATTTAAAGATAATATGGTAAAATACATAAGCTTTTTGAGAAAAGAGAAATTCATATTTATTTTTGGCTGAAGTCTGTCCTGATGGCAATTGAGTTTAGAGCTCAAGTGAGGGGGAGAATTTTTCTCTGCATGCCATTCTTTTAACATTTTGAAAGCAGAAATATTTGCTCTTAAGCAAAGAATATGTCCTTATGCAATTTTTCAGAAGCTATTTCAAGAGAAATAGAAAAGATAAAGAAAGATCAATCAATGTCAATTAAAAAAAAAAAAGTTAAAGATGTCCTGAAGTCCCTGATTATTTTTCTCTTTTCAGTACCTGTACACACATTTATGGGAAATGGAAGAGAAAACTATAATGTACCTTCATGAAGAAAAGAAAATAATACCATTAAGTCACAAAAAACCTAAAGCACTTAATAGCAACATAAATCTCTCTGTCTAGATGGCAATTTCCAACCCACAGTATTGAAACAGGAAATACAAGTTCATCCTCTGGAAAGAATTGCAGACTGCATTATCTTGAGAATCTTGTATCAAAAGTGCCTTTCATCATGATGTCTAAGCAGTTGCAGAACTAAAGGCTGTTACATCTCAAAGCCAAAATTCTGCATCAAAATATTTCCAAACAAGCCAAAACTTTACCTTCAAATTACAGGTTAAACGAACAAAAAAAACCCAAAAAAGCAAAACCAAAGAAGCCCACCAACCAACCAACCAAAAACCCCAAACAAACAAAAAACAAACAAAAAACCAAAAAGCAAACAAACAAAAAATTACAACAACAGAAAAAAAAGCACCAAAAAAACCCCAAAACCCAAACCCCCCCCAAACCATGACTTCACAGTATAATGCTGTGCAACAATAAGGAATAATGAATTGTCATTTTCTGTAGGTAACAAATTGGAAACTGCAGCACAGAGAGTTTCGTCAGCTTTCCAGGTGTTTAAGTATAAGGTACGGCGTTTTTTAAAATGTTGCTTCTACTCCATATTGACAGCAGCCCTGTTATTCTGCAAAATGAGTCTTTACATAACTGACAGATCATCTGAGGGTACGTATTATACACATACTGCTATGACATGTCAATGCTTTTCCAAAGAAATACAGCAAGACTATCAAGCTATCTATTTTTCCTCAACCAGATGCTTCTTTCCTTCTCACACTGATAAAGAGAGAGCAGCAGGAAATGCTATGCACACTACAGCTAAGATTTTGGTTTAGACCTAATATGAGCAAACATTAACATCAAAAGAGTTACAAAACCAGTTTCTTAACCTTTCATTGTTCATTTGTTAGGCTACAGAAGCCTCTGATATACATAATTCTTAGCAAAACTGAGTTGTCTTACAAAAAAATAACACATTGATTAATTTAGGACAGAACATAATACCTCCATGCTGTCTTCAGAGAAGGAAAACTGCCATCAGAAAAGGCTTGGGGTATTTTGGTGAAGTTTCTTTTAATCTCTTAATTTCAGATTTATTGATTAGTACCAGACTAGAGCCTTTACCAAGCATGAAAGACTGAACACAAAAGGGGAAACACAGAAACAGCCACAGCTACAATGGGGATAAATTAACTGACTCATTCCTTCTTTATCTTGCATGAGCAGCAGATTAGAATTATTCAGAAGCTTTGGCCACTGAAAGTTGTGGTCCTTTCTCTTCCTCTCACCAATTTTCAAGGAGGCAGCCAAAGTGGTCATGTACTGCTTCAGCCCAACGCTCCTGGGACACAGTCTGTACTTGTTATGCTTTCTTGTCACAGACATAGCAGAGAGTTTTCTAAAAGTTCTCATGGCTGGAACTCATTGACTTTCATCTGCCATCACCATAGGTTCAGGGATAAAATAGCATCATACTAGTATCTGGGTATTCTCTGCCTTTTATTACTGCTTAGGCCTTTTCTGCATCAGGGAAGGGACTACTTCATGCTAGAATGCAGTGGACATGATCAGATTAAGAGCCTAAATAATTTAGCATTGCAGGCAAATATTCCATGATCCAAAAAACATCTTCAGATAGGTTAAAATTTCAAACAATCCCAGTACAAATCTCATGGAAGTTCTGTGTCCAACAAACGTTTAAGAATATATTTCACTTCAAAAGATAAGTTTCACTGAAATCAGTGGGAGTGGTGCCACTTTTTTTTTCAGTTTTTTAGGGCAAAGGTTTAAGGTTCCAGTCAAGGTTCAGGAATGTAAAGCAGGGCATTATCTATACAACATGAAAAAATATCCCTTTAATAAGCACTTCCAAACACTGACCACAATCGTGATTTTCTTACTCAAAATACACTTTTCATTACTTCACAAATAACACACAAAAATCAGCAGCACTATGATCATAGGTGTTTTGGGCTTCAGTGGAGCTGTTCTGACAGCTATGACTGCTTATCTTCATGGATTACTTGAATATATTCACAGGAATTTATGGGCATATAAACATGGGCATATCCACAGAACATCAGGTAGTCCTGAACAATGCTGTTTGTCAAACTTAGGAATAGTGTGATAAGAGGAAAAGGCATAACAGAAAATTGAACACAGCAAGATTGGTGAAAGGATTTTGATTTCCATTTAAGACCAGAATTTTCAGAGCACTGCAGAGAAGGATGCAGCATTGAGGATAGGGAAAAAAAATTATAGAAAAGTTCTTTCTGCTGGTGTCTCTCATGCAGAGGCTTTAAAAGAATGAAAAACACTTTTGAGAAAGTAGGTAGGTTATTGTTAAGCTTCTTCCAGTATTTCCAATATTCCTAGGTTTGTAGTTGCAAGTGAAGCAACTGCTCTGGGCTTGACTGGCAAACTTAAAGTAACTCACCTTTGAAAACATCCCTCCTCTGAAATCTTTAAAAGAATGTGCAGAGCTGGGGTTTTGTTGTCATAAATGAAGTCAAGTTTTATTTTTACATTACTTTATTGAAATTTTATTCCACATTTGAATTTTTTTTAATGTTCAAATGGAGAGAAATCTTAGAAATCTTAAATTAATGGCAGAAATTTTAGGTGACATTATGACTAAATAAGTAAGATATATTCTGCTGTCTGACACATATTCTTGCCAGTAAGAAATGTTCAGTAAAGATCTTATTTTAGTACAGGACTTAGAAACTCTTTCAAGGCATATCCCTTATACAATTGGTGATTTAATATTTTCAGAGAAAAGTCCAAGGTACGCAATTGTCACTTCATTTTCCTGAGGACGGAACTAATTTAGTAAATCACAACTTTACAAATACCAGCATATGTCTTTCTAAAATGAATGCAGAATTCCCATTGGGTACATTTAAGCAGAAAGGCTCTTGGAATTTTTTACAAACCCTTGATTCAAACCCAAGTTAGAATGACCCCACCCCTGCTTTCCACTTCTTACATGCATATTTCCAACTGAAGTAAATTAAAACACATGGACTGAAGAAGATTACAGTGTTCTCTACCATGTCCTCAGGTTTGTGTGACACTCACTATTTGTGCACAGAGAGGTCATGATGATGAAAGTTTTGTAGCAGCTAAATATTGTCCTTTTAAAGGGAGTATTTTGTAAAATCCGTGCTTTTGACATGCTTACTTGTAAGGAATTCAGGCCTCGAGCCCTACCAAATTCCACCTGACTTCATGTAGCCTTTAAAATGACCACTATCAAACCGAAAGGTTTCATCAAGTTGCTCAACTCTGCAGTGGGATATTCTTCCTATGATGCATAAGAAGGCAATATCTACTGAAGCCTCTCCTTCAATAGCTGTCAGAACCCTGTAGACTCACCCATGCTGTTGGCATGTAAGTAGAGCAACTTGAAAATCTGACAGCATCATTGCAGGAAAATGCTGATTTGGAGAAACAGATGTAGCTTTTTGAACCCAAGGTGGAAAGGTTCATTGAGCTCATCATAGTTCATCGAGCCCATCCCCTGCCCCATTAAATGTTTAGCACCTGGGCACTGAAATATCAGAGGAGGTTTTTTAACTCCTTTGTGTGTAATTGGAAGCCTCTTTCAGAGCTTCATTGCTCTGATAATTACATATCTTCTGCCACTAAAATTAATTAATCATATATTTACACCTATCTACAGATGTACTAAAGATTTCTTTGGTTTCAGTAGATCTACTCAGCCTCTTGACCTTGCTGCACTCATACCTATGAATACTACTCACATCCTCCTCCCAGATTCCCTACCAATGCATTGACCTCACTTCCTACTGATACACTTAATGGAATTATGTAATTCTGAAAGTTAGTGGATTCTGGACTCCTTTCAACCCACAAAACCCTTGGCCTTAACAACTGATGGCTTTTATGCACTTCCAAACAGCCCACCTGAAAGGGAGCTCTGAAGTTCTGGCTCCTCATTTCCAAGGACATTCACCAAATTTCCAGTGTCTCCCAGATTCCAGGCTTCTCAGTGCCTTGTCGGGTCAGCCTGTGGGAAAACACAGGTTAGAGAGCCTAAGAAACATATTTATTTTTAAAGCCACCAGATGGTTTTTGCTCTTTCCAATTTTCAGAGGGAACACTATGGAATCTCAGTTTGGGAAACAAAAATTTTCTGTTTTGCTTTAATTCAAGGAATTGAAACTTTTTTTAACAAAATATAGTAATGGATTTTTTTGATATTGAAACACAACATTCTTTCAAACATTAAAAAAAGAAAACATTCTTACAGATCTTTAGTTTAAATGAAATGGTTTGCTAAACACAAAGACCTAAATTAAAAGAGGTATTCTGACATGATTAATTGACTATATCTTCTGTATAGAGAAACCACTAAATACATAACTTTCACTACATAGAAGTAGTAATTTTCTCTCATTGTGTAGACAAGGACCTTTCTAGTAATTTATAACTCTTTAAAGGGCTATTCAGTTTCTCCTCTATATGTCTTGAGCGAAGTAATTTTCTTTTTTTTTTTTTTTCCCTAAAAATAGTGCTAGAAACCAAAGCAATCTGATATTTATTGGAAATAAATTAAGAAAGTTCAACATTTGGACAGTTATGGATAACTTATCCCATGGCGCTTTCTCATGAATTTCTTTGATTCCTTATAAGCAATCTATAATAAAATTACAATATATTTTTACAATTATATCTGGTTACAGAATTAATAAGTTTAGGTTTGGTGAAAGTTGAATTTGATTAATTGGGAAAAGGAAAACAGAGGATGTGTCATACCTAGTGCTTTAATGAGAGCATATGGGCTTTCTGCACAGAGGGAAGTGTCTTGGGGACCACATCTTCAGGAGGTTGTTGCTGTTGAATAGATGTTAGTCTAAGATGGAGCGTTGCACAGAGGGGAAAGACAACTGCTTCTGCCCTTGCCTCAGAAGAGGAAAACCAATGAAGAGTATAAGAAATGAATTATCAGACTTGTCTCTTCCTGTCCTCTTAGATGAATGGAATAACAACTTTTTAATTCCACAAGGACCAAGTATCGTTTTAGAACCCTGTGATTCACAAGGCTGGATAAATCAAGGTGTGCAAAAATAGGTTCCATACTGAAAAGGAAATGATAATGTTTAATACTGAGCATGGAAAACCCAGCTTGGGTCACCCCCATCTGCTGGAGAAATTAATTCTGTAATGGAATTCAATGTTTTTGTACCAGAAATTTCAAGTTGTTCATCTTGAAGCAGCTATACACCCAGCGTCCTAGTGGGTATGCTTTCTGGTGGCTCCAAAACTAGCAGAGTCAGGCAAGAAAGCTTAGTCAGACCCTGAAGGAAGCAGAAATGTACCTTTAACACTTAGACACGTGAGTGTTTCAGTGATCATCCAATTCCATAGCAGGACAACTTGCTTACAACTTGTACCTTCTGATTCTTCCTCAGCAAGACATACTGTCAGCAACTGTTCCTCGATGGGCATTGCCTACTTTATGTGCTCTTTCATCAGCAGAGACATCCAGCAGTATCTGCAAACATAAGATGCTCTTCAAGAGCTAAATGATAAGGTTTTAGTGTGGCCGACCCCAATATTTTTGCCTGAGGTTTGCCTAATAAAACCCCAATGGTGCAAAATGCATGTTTCAGAGCACAAGACTTATGAGGAGTGGCTGAGGCAGCTGAGGTTGTTTAGCCTGGAGAAACGGAGTCTCCAGGGAGACCTAATCCCTCTCTACATCTATGTGAAAGGAGGTTGTAACCAGGTCAGTCTCAGGGAACAAGTGACAGAAGCAGAGAAGAAGGCCTTGAGTAGTGCCAGAAAAACTTTAGACTGGATATTAGAAAAAAAATTTTCACTTAAAGGGTGATCAGGCACTGGAAGAAGCTGGCTGAGGATGTGGTAAGTCTTTAACCCTTGTGTGGCACTTGGTGATATGGTTTAGTGGTGAAAACCATGGTGCTGGGTTAATGGTTGAACTCAATGACTTTTAACGTCTTTTGCAACCTTAACGGTTCTGTGATTCTGTGATTCTCTGATCTAACATTAATACCCAGGTCTAACCCTCAGTGACTTTGCACCCTGATGTATTTTGACTGGGTTCTGAGTGATTCTAGAGCTGTTCTTATAAATATCTCAACAACTTTGTGGGAGTGGATTTCTCAGCCTTACTGTAACAGAAAAGAACACAGAGACCTCTTCTAAGAAGTAATGAGCTTCAAACAAATGTGTATCCATGTCTTCTAGACTAATGAAATACTGAGAGGAAAGCTGGCTTCAGTTTTCCCCCAACAGTAGTGTTAGAAGAGGAAGAAGGAGCACAGAGACTACTTCTAATGCCCTTCAAACCCTTAGCCCAGTCCTGACACTGATTAGACTCCAGTTCCCTGGAAAATGATGAAAAAAAAGTCCCAGTGGGTCTTGATTAACAAAAAAATTTCTGAACTACAATTTTGTAAAGGTGAGAAATACAAATATGATAGTCTTTCCATCCGGCCTTCTTTCTCCATAGGCTGATCCGAAAAGAAAAACACCATGATGTACTTAACAGCAGGGGCTTGTGTTCATTCCAGATGGGGTCTTCCTCTTCCCATATGTTTCCACCTAAGCTAGGTACAATGTCTTAGCATTGAACATGCAGGACACCACTTCAGTATCCTTCCAATAAAACAAGATATTGGAAGAGGTTGGTCTTTCCATGTACTCACATATGTGTATGCATATTCACATCTACAAACACCCACCTCTTAGGCCAGGTTTGAAAAGGGTACCCTGAAGAGAAGAAATGGTCATTGAATGGCAAATCTTATAAACTTGAAGCTCTATTTCACAATGGTGAGACCGATGCTGATGTCTTAACATTTGAAAATACTTCTCCCCCTCCACCATTTCAAACTACTGTTGGTAGGTTTGTCCCACCTGTCATTGTTTCCAGAGATATCTGTACTGCTACATAATTTAATTATTCCAGCTGATGTGTCAAGCAGTTAAATGTATTATTAGTTTAAAATGGATAGGACAGTTAATATTGAAATTTGAATAGGTTTAAGTGTTTTAATTGTTACGCACAGGAAAAAAATTGAAAATGGTTTTTCAATATAACTCGTCACATTTCCCTATCTGCTGCTTTATTTCTGTTCAGAAAGATGTTCAAGTATCCACTAGCTTGTTAGTAATGCTCACAACATGTATCTAAAATCCGAGAAATGTACACTGAATAAAGGCAAATGGAAAAGTATGGAAATCCAAATTTCTGAAGAAGTCTTATTTTAAGCCTAGATGACAAATTCAAATATAAATGGCAAGTTGCAAAACAGCCACACAAGACTTTTCAATTAATTAATCAAGTGCAGTAGTACAAAGAAAAACATTTTAGGAGTGAGATAAGGTAAATAGTGCTATACAGGTGTTTCAGACTTGTTCAATGTAAATGCTCCATGAGGTTCCTTAAGAAAGAGACTCTGGAAGTAATATTTTGGAGTGATGCCTAGTGATTTAGTGATTTAAAGTAATAGGAGTCATGTGGCTAAATCACTAGGCACCACTCTGAAAATGCACCCTTAAGACCTTGCTTGGCTGATCTCCTCCAAGGTTGAGTCCGCCCTAATGCAGCTGTTTCTGATACCAAGTATAAGATTAAAAACTATTCTAAATTGTGATGGGATTCCTCCTGTGCTATGAAATCACATCAACCTCTGTACCGAGGCTAGTGTTTAATTCTTTAAAAAAAATCCTTGCAGGATATCTTAGAAAATTCTATACCTCGAGTAAATATCTGAATTTCCCAGGTGGTGGATTTGCTCTCATCTTCCAAAAGTAGAATCCATTCCTGTAAAGAAAAAAAGAAAAAAAAGGAAGAAAGAAAAAAAGAAAAAAATGGAAAAAAAAAAAAGAAAATGAAACCATGAGGTGGCCATTTTTTTAAAATATGCTTTATTAAGGTGTACTCTTCCTGTGCAGAAAGAGAAAATCCTTCACCCATTTGTGATATGTTGATCCAGCAGAAGAGATAATTTGATCTTTCCTGAAGAAGATAGATGATTTACCAGGCGGGAGCTAAGAGGAAATGTTCATTCCAGCCTAAAAGGTGCTTATACATGAAAGTGGTACTACAATAGTATAAAAAATTCAAAGTGAAAGTACTGCATTGGGATGCACAAAGATCCCTGAGGAACATTCCTGCTTCCTGTTTCATATTACAAGCTGAAGTTTGGTGGGGGCTGTAACTGGTTTCTTCTCTTCTCCTCAAATTCCACACCCTGAAAATGTGCATCTACGCAGCTACACACAAACAGGTTGCAGCTGTGTACCCTGCTCTCTATCCCTTTAGATTTGTGCTCCATTGGCCCTGATTTGCACTGCTTTGGAAATAGCTTAAGGTATACAAAGAAAAGCTGCTCTTATTTCAGAAAGAGAAAGGGCTTAATAAAGAAATGTATGCAATTAAAAACGTAATTTTAATTACACAAACATTATTTGTTGTACAGTGCAGAGACAAGTGTATCCCATCATTTAAACATGGCCCTGACCAAACACTGACCCCTTGCTGTTGTTTATTGCAGCTTCAAAAACTTTCTCCTTCACCTTTGTTCTCACAAATCCTCTGTACAGTTTTTTGCAGATGGAAACGCTGTGGTCTAAAATTTTCTTTGATCTTAGCTCTCATATCTATAGTCTCCTATCATCCAAAAAAACATAGATGTTAATGCAAAGTTTTCATCATCTAGAAATTTTCTCAGCCATGCACTCTTCTAATAAATTACCTCGTTTTGGGATCTGAGAGGTTGCGTGAAGTGGATGCACACTGGATTAATCACAGAACAAAGCTCAAGGAGTTAAGTATGCTGTTATTGATACCTTTCAACCAGGACCCCCTTGAGTCTTGAACTTACAGAAGTGAACCAGAGCACACTTTCCATTTACCTTTGCAGTCTTTAGTATTTGGTACCAAATTTGTCTTTGGTAAGCTGAAACCACCCAGAGGACCAGATGTATGTGAGATCTAAGAGTGTATCTAGGAACGTCTCACAGAACATAACAGCTTCTGTAGAAGACACTGATGCTTATGGCAGAGAGGCTGTGCTGATGGCAATAACATTTCTACCCAGGCACTGACAACAGATTATCAGCCACCAAAAGCAGAAAGGCAGCTGAAGAGCTGCAGAAGAAGTTGCCTTGATAACAAAAACCAAAGTGGCTGTGTAATGCAGCATCCACTGAAGTTCAGAAATAGCAGTATCAACAGATGTCTGATAAGGCAGAATCACTTTTCACTCTGTAAGGAACTCACACACCCTGATCTGCACTCAAAATATGATTTGTGTATATAACAATTGTAGGATGAGATCTTTAATAATTATTAACTTTCATAAAAATATTAAAATAGAATTATGTTCTTTGCATGCTGAACACAGAAATCAGACGCATTTGGGAGGCAGGATGCAGTTGCAGGTCTCAGATATGACCTTAAATTTGCAGTTAATGAGTGTGACATACCAAATGGCAAGAAAAAAGCTGCATCAAAGTTTCTTTTCCATAGTCTACATGTTTATCCTGTCTCTGAGAGAATTGTATTACTTTGGCCCTTCAGAGAGTGATGTTTCTATAAAAGAACAACAGAAAAAGTCTGAGGAAGCAGAAATTATATGATAGCAACAAGAATAACTCTTGTTCCTGGGTAGGTGTGTAGCCCATCTGTAGATGATACCTGCACACTCAGCAGTTGGCCCTATGTTCTGGTTTTCATTAAAGAAACTCTTAGTGTGCAACTTATCGGGTGGGTGCTAAGGTTATGAAGGAACCAGAGATTTGGAAAGTGACAAGGGGCACAAGAAAAAATGCACCCTTGGGTATGACTACGAGACCACACTGGACTGTGAGAGCTTCTCGTCTTTCCAAGGGGTTCATTAGATTGTATGCTGGCTTCCTGGGCAAGGCTGGGTAGAAATTTCCCTTTCATTACCGCTCCAGAAAAGAAGATATCTTTAACCTTAGTCATTTTAGAGATCCAGTTTACAGTAAAGAGACATAAATAGCTGTATTGGCAGAACAAAGTTAGGCAGGAACAGAGCGCAAGACTATTGTTTTTTCTTCTCTGCAGCTGCCAGCAGAATGGGCTACACCAGTCTATCACAGCTCTTCTAATCCTTTGCCATCAAAATCTCACTTGGCTTCATCCTTAGAATCAGCTATACAATAAATATGAATGACATCCCATCGGGTTTCATTTATGGTATATGCAAACAAATCCAGCAAAAATGGAAGGTTGGGCTTGTGTGTGTTTGCAACATCACAGCTGACACAGAGAGACATCACCTCACACAGAAGCAGGTCCCAGCAGCAGAAATAGAGTAAAGGCTGAAAAAATAAGTCAAAACAAGTGAGACTATACCGTTTTCCCCTGACAATAATCATATCAGAGGAGGTTTCTTATCCACTCCCAAGCACCTAGAGGTCTCATGGCTTGGTCAGGTGCTGAGCGATGGAGGTCTATAGTGCTCAGCAGGAGCTAACCCTGAAGGGAATCCTGCTGGCCTGGAACAAGGAGATAAATGGTGGTTGAATAAGGCATGGTTCATAAGACTTTTGTCTTCACTCTTCATTGTGGGATGGTTGGTTTTGTTATAAAACTAATTAGCATACATGTGGAAGTACTTTGTGGAAGCAGCTTAATCCCAAACAAATGTGAAAATAAGCCTGTATTGTTCCTAGGGACTGATTTACATTAATTATCTTCTACTTTAAAAAACCTCGCAGACTCTTTTTTTTAATCATTGTTTCTTTGTGGAAAAATGAAGAACAGAACACATCTGTAAAACACTGTACATACAAATTTCTAGCATTTCCAGCAAGGATGTATTCTCCAAAGGCAGAAAGGCTTGGGTTTAAGTCAAAAATGTTGCTTCACAACCAGCTAAATTCAGAGACCTCAGTTTACATCTAGCTACCCAAATTAGTAGCTTCATTCTCAAAAAATTATGACCTTCTGAGAGGAACTTATATATGGATTTAGGTGCCTAAACTTAGCCAAACTGTGTTACTTTTTTTTTTACTTGTTTAAATACAGCATTGCTCATTTGCCCACATAAAAGGTTTCAGGACAGTTTGTGATCTCAAAAAAAGACTGATTCACAAAAATTTAACCAGCAACAACGAAGCAACTTCAGACTGCAAATATCCATAATGAAAGCATATGGATTTTCAGGGCGTATGTCTGTGTTTAACTTCTGCTTTGGGCATGGCCCTTTGCCAGATCCCAGTCCTTTACTCATTCTGCGACGGATGAAATGCACTATTGTTGTCTTCTGAGGCATGCACTGGAGCTTTTTTACACAGTAACTTAAACCAGTGGAGGGGATGACCTCAGCTTGGTGTGAAGCAGGGGCTCAGCTGCAGCCCACAGATGGACCTAGGAGTCTGCACTTAGTCCCAGCTATGGAGATCCACTTGCACACAACCAGGATCCACTCTATCCCTCACGCTTTTAAAGAAAGGCTCTCATCCCTCCCGAACAAATAAAAAAAAGAAGCTGAATTATCCACCTAGTTCAATATTATCTCATGGAATAAGTTCCCACAAAACGATCACTGAGTAAACATCCCAGACTGTTCCATTTTGAAGAATTTCAGGCACTGCCTGGCAATGGCAGAATATTACAAATTCATAAACCTGCCTGATGCACCTGCTTCCATCTCTGCTGTGAAGAAGAGGTAGGAGTGTCCCACAGGACTTCTCCTGCCTGTGTCCCTCTGCCTCCAGCAGCTAGGGATAGGCAAAGAGAGTGGAGATGCATTTGTGGATCTAAAACATTGCCTCTCCCTCCTAGTGTGAAGGGACAGAGAGCCAAGTTTCCTTTCCCTCAGGTAGCTCTGACCGGAGTGAATATCTGGCTCCTTCATACTGGGGGGAAAAAAGTTCCTTTTGTTTCATGACTGCTGTCTGTCTCTCTTTTGTGTTGGAGGTCACAGGTTAAGGAGGAAAGTGAACATTGGCAGGCTTGCCTTGCAAGAGTAGAAGTGTAAGAATGAGATGTGAAGCAAACAGATTCTGGAGAGGAAGATGGGTTTAGCCTTACAAATCTGTGACAATGTGCACCTGGATGTCCAGGGATCATCACAGCTGTCTGTGCCCCTGGGTCGCAGTAGGGACACATGCTGCTGGCTCCTCTGGAGTCTGGTAGCCAGAGCAGCCTGGTTTGGCCACTACTAGTGTCACAAAATAAATAAAGTCATGAATCTCTTTTATTTATAACAAATTCCTAAACTGAGCTGTGGAAGGAGGTCAGATTGAAACACAATATACAAACTAAGCTTTCAGATCTTTGAAGTAAAAAACCCCCAGATGTAAGACAAATGCTATTTGCCTCTCTCCAGATCCTGTAGGAAGAATTGCCATAGCGCAGAACCTTAAGGTTTTTGCAGAACATACCCTTGCTGACAGTCTAATGGTTTTCTCTGTGACACATATTTACAGCAAGATCATGTTGGGCTCAGCCTCAGTGGGTCTGTAAATTTACTTTGTTGGAGAAAGTGCATTTCTCGCAGAGATGCTATTACTTCCTCTAAGAAAACAAAACAAAACAAAAACTAACATTTGAAACAAGGAATAAACACGAATAAGACTTTTCTCTCCAAAAGGGAATAATCTGTAAAATCTTTTCTTCCCCTCCCCTGGGCTGCTTTTACTCAAATATAAAATCCAGTTCTGCCTTTGACTTAATTACCTTAAATATTCTATTTAAAACCAGAGCATAGTGTCTATCCTTGTAATTTTCACTAAGGAAATATCTATATTTTCCTCACTTATATTTTACCAGTCCTAAATGCAGAACCAACACTCTTACCCATTTCTATCAAAACCTCAGTTGTTAATGGATTTTCGTGTATATTTCATTTAAAGCACTACTGTGTTTAAACACTTAGAGTGCTGAATGTAAAAATAGCTGGCAATCTCAGAAGTGAACATTTTATTTGTAATACCGGTGATTTTATCATGCACTACAACATTTTTTTTTACTCATCATTTATTAATATTTTATATAGCTCATCAAAAATGAAGGCTGAGGTCAATAATTGCTGACACATAAAACAAGGAAAAGGACAAGCAAGGGCATTATCCAGAGAATTGTGGACTAGCAAAAACACTCTCAGATTTCCTTTGCACACCTTGAAATACAGTAATCACTTAAATGGCCCAAGTCAAGGAAAAAGAAAACTGTTTTTTAAATAATCAACATGGTTTCCAGTTTCATGTATACTCATATGCACTTCAGAAGGCGTCTGGATTTTTATTGTCGTCCGTTTTTACTCATCAGTTTCATTCTGTAGCCTCTATCTTTGCTTTGGTGTTGGGGAGCCTAATCTTCTCTGAGCAGACTGGTGAGCACAAGACAGTTTTCCACTTGGCTCACAGCCCCACACTATGCATTGTTGACATGACTGTGTTTAATAATAATTCCTGCTGATTCTGTTGTGGAAAAACTTACTCTTCATAAGCTGACTAGCTTGTGGTGCCAGTGCATCTGTGTATAATTTTTTTTTTCTCTTTTTAGGGGACTTGGGCCCTGGTTTAGAAAAGACTGCTTGAACATGTGTTAAAAGCTAAACATACTAGTTACCACCTTTATTTAGCAAAGCACTTAAGTATGTAGTGCATCTGGCTGGCTTCAGAGGGACTTATATGCATGCTGACGTGCTTGTTGATTCAGAGCCTCAACTCTCAGCAGCAAATTCCAGCTCAGATACTCTTTCAAGCCTACCTACATCTCCCTCCCCAACAGCAAGATTTATGCCTTTCACTACAATAGACTTATCAATTTACAAGTTATCACATTTCCCCTGGGTGAATACATTGTGTATTTCAGAAAATTATACTAAAGATATGATCAGAACTACCTCTCCAGAGCAGTCAGTGATCCACTTAATCTACATTTCTGTGTCACTTTATAATACAGCAGGGGGGAGGAAACAGAACCTATTAAATGAGTCCATAATTGTTATGCAAAGGATACCAATGGTTCCATTTCAATTACATCACAGTTTTCCTGTAATAGATACACTCTCCCTAAATAACAAAGGTGCTTCCAGCTTCAGTAAAAATAAAGGCACGAGAACCATGTTTCTATATGGTGTGGCATTTAACACATACTTTTTAAAGTACTGTATGCTATTGAAATATTAAAATATAATAATCTCCATCACAACTTCTTCAAAATCTTCATCAGCTCTTTATAAAAATAAAAAAATATAAAACCTGATGGGGTCTAGAAGGAGGAGTCAGAAGTGGGAATTGGGTCAATTCAATTCTGAGAATTATTTAGGGTACTAGGCAAACTTAAACTGCACCAAATATTTTCAAATTACATGCTTCCTCTGTCTCCAGAAGAAGGACTTAATTCAAGGAAACAACAAAAGTGGACTGTAATACATTTCCTTAGTTCATAGGCTCTCAGTATCCTTTTAGAGTGCCAACCTATTAGGAAGGATTTTCAAAAACAGTTGTCCTTATAGCTGGACCTGTCAGGGCATGCAGTGAAAATGTATAATTTTTTTACCCTAGGAAATATGATTTGGTAAAGAGCAATAGGTAGTAAAGCAGCAAACTTATCTAATAATTCCTTTTTTAAAAGTGCTGATTTGCACACACATACCTTACCAAACTACTTCTCTTTGATTTTCACATTTGTTTAGACTGTTACATCTGTTTTGCAAACAGAAGGTATATGGATTTCTGGTTGAAACACCTGAGCAAGTAACACTGCTGTCTCACACCATCCCCTGAATACTACTTGCACAAATATCAAAAACAGGCTTAAAATCCACAAAAAGACACCAGGTAACTTGGAATCATGGCAGAACCGATAGCCGCATAAAGGTTTCTAAGGTCTCTATAAAACATAAGAGAATAAAAAGGGAAGGTTGCAATTTCAGAGAGTCAGTAGGAAAGATCCTTCTCTCAAAAAAAAAAAGAAAAAAAGAAAAAAAAAAAAAAGAATAAGAAAGTAATTAAATCCTGTTCCTTTTTCTGTTCTAAACCATCTTCCTGAGCTGTTGTTTGGCTGCTCTCCTAGGATGGCTGAAAATATTGGCGTGAGCCTGGGCATCCTGCTTGCTGACCAAGACAGTAGCAGCTATCATATAACACGTGGGAATCTTCCCTACCACGGTCACTGTATTCACTCTGCTTTTTAAATGAGTTGGTGCTCCGCAAAAAGGGACAACCTGAAGGTGGTCAGATTCAAACCTCCTGGGCATCAGTTTTTATGTGCCAGTTTGTCCATGTTGCACAATATGAAAAATAGTGTGTTGTGTGCTTATAGACCACTTCAGTCTACCCAGGCAATTTCAGAAATTCAGATATTTTTCAGATTTCCTTTAGGAAACAAATCACCTACAATTAGGCCATTAGGGTGTACAGCCATCAGACACTTCTCTACGTGACTGATTCCAGCCTAGGAGCTTTGCAGAGAATGGATGGCTCAGTATCAGCACCAACCTCCATCTATCTCCCTGATACCTGGACTAGCAAAACCTGACCAACTTTTATTTTTGGTTATTTCGTCAGCTTCTTACAAAATTCTAGCACTTGTTAATAGGGTAGGTTGGTGAGAAAACCTTCACTGGTATAGAGATAGTGGAAGAAATAAATACAACAGTGATATTTTTGCCTGCACATATGAACTTAGGTGCATGCAGTTAATAATAAGATGGTCCTGCCACGAAAGAGCTATCTGTAAAACATTTACATATACCAAACTGATTAATTATTAATTTACTTCCAAACTATTTTCCTGAAAGGACTATTTACTTCCCCTCCCCACTAATAGAAATGACCTAATTGAAAGCTAAGCTTGTGGCCCTGTGCTTTCTAGGTTTAGAAACAAATCCTCCCTTCCCCCTGCTAAATCAAACATCACAATGTCAAATGCTCTGCACACGTTTCCCTCAGGAATCTGAAAGGCTAATTAGGGTGAGCTTCACCATAAAGAATACAGTTGTTAAAACAGCTTTTGTACACACTGGAGTAATGATCATTCTCTTACAGATGCAGTGATTTGTTGCTGCAATTTGCAGCTGTATATCTCTCAGGAGCTAATTCGGATGTTGATATTTATTGCACGTATGATTATTAATGATATCTTAGCAACTGCTGGAAGTGACTGGTTTCACCTCAGGAAGTAAAGTATTTTAGCTCAGTGTTTACAGGTTTAAGGAGACATCAGTTTCTGTTGAAAATCAGTTCTCCATTTGACCTCCCCCACACCTAACTGTAAATTCTGTACCATCATTGCTTACAGATATTTTCTTCATACTGTAAAAATTTTTTTCATTATGAAATAAGAAAAAAACCCTGTCAGTTCTTCTTTATATTGAAACCAGTTTTTTTCCAGGGGAAAAAAAAAAAAAAAAAAGAAGAGGGTCTTTTAAAGGCCTTTGAAAAGGAGAGAAAAAGTATTATTTTATACAAATGTATACATTTAAATAAATAGCTACCTGTGTAGAATATAGGACTCAGATAACTTGTAATTTTTGGTAAGGAAAAAACAAAATGAAAGTACTTCTTTTTCAACTAAAAATGTTGCTGATCTTCAGAAGCACTTGCAGAAATGAAAACCTTGCAAGATCACTTACGTATTTCACAGTACTCTTACTTCCAATGGCTTATGCTTTTGTGTTTTATGCATCAAAAGTTGTAGTTTTCTATTCCATGATACTCTATCAAGTTGTTGCTGAATGTACATTTAAACCAAGATCTCAGTGTCTGAGGGAAAAAATGAGTGTAATCAAGAAAATCAGATGAACTCACTCTGACTAACTTTGATCTCATTTGAAAACTGAGTTTCAGATTGACTACAGCACAGTCTTTACTGGAGACGTGTTCCCCTTAGAAGAGATTGTGAAAAATTCATGGGAGTTCAGATGACTCCTAATGAAACAAAGAAGAGTGAATGGATCAGCCTCTTTAGCTCTTGCTTGGATTCCTCTTGTTTGCAGCTCAGTCTGGTCCAGAAATTTGCCCCGAGTAGGTAGTGGGAATTCCTCTGAAGGACAACAAACATGAGTTCTGAACATGAGCTTCTTATAAATTTACTGAGAGTAAATTGATAAAACAAGAAAAGGTGAGATAATCGTAGATTTTTCAAGGGAGACAAAAAGCCAAAGAATTTTGCAGACTATACAAGATACGTCCTTTTGTAATCACAGGTGTTAAAAATATAACGGAAATATTATATTTTGCAATTATCTAATAACTAAAAGCAAGCAACAAATAATTAGACATTAGTGTATCTAAAACATATAGTATTATAAAATTTAAAATTATCCTGATTGTTTTAGTAAACCTTTCATGATCAATGTCAAATAGCAATACTAGAAAAAAAAGAAAAAACAAATCCAGTGTTCAGTGTGCAGAGGTATGTTAATCTCATCTGTACATTGATATGTTAATGAAAAATACAGCACTCTCTAGTTAACATATTACATAATTTCCTCACAGTAGTTAATAGTAGTTTACCTTCTCCTTTTCTTTAAGGATGAGTGTATAAGAATAATTTAATCTCAGCCCACCAGTGATTTGTAGCTATTTGCTGTAACAAAATATCTAAAAATACTAAAAATACAATACTATTGATTATTTAATTTGGTCTACGAATGTTATCAGCCAATAATAACCTGAGTTATATTAGTGTAAGTTGATAGTAATGATACCAGAGACTACAGAATCTGGTTTGGGGTCTAGGATCGTTTAGATCTGTAAATATCTGACTTTTTCTTAAAATAAAAAAACCTGAATTTGGTTTTATGTTATTCTGAACCCTATCTGGTTTGCATACTCATGAGTTTTTAAGAATTTGCATGAATGATGGAAGTTAGTTCACAAACATATATTTGCATAAATGTGCAGGCAGGCAGCATCACAGAAATTCACATACATTTATTCCTGTATCATACAGGAATATGTTGACATATCATACAACATATGTTGACAAAAATTGCTTATCAACCCATCCTCCTGTTCTGCAAAAAGCTGAAATTCTTTGTGGTCAGTTATGGTGTTTGTGGTTATTAAAAAAACTGTAAACATTAGCAATTTTCACAAAAAATACTCAAAGGATTCATGGGGTGAGGCTTTTCTTCTGTAGACATCATGGCTGAATAGTTTTCAGTAACAAATGAGAAAAAAAAACAAAACCTCTTCGCAGACACATCTCAAACACAAAAGGCAGCAGATTTGTAAAAACATTTGTTGCATACTGTTTATCTGAGTGTTACGCTTCATAGTTTACTTCTTCAGTGTAATTTGACAATCACGTGAAAAGAATTATCCAAAATCTCAAAGATTTTACTTGTTAGCATTCTAAATTTGCACACGTGTATATTGTGCTTAGACGTATATTTCTGTTTTGTTATTTTCCACAAAGTACACAGACCTGTATACTGGTTGAAAAAAAACTTTAAAATGTTCAAATATCTTAAATTATAGTCAGTGGAGGCTAAAAAGGATATCTGATACATGAGATGACAGAAAATCTTGAACACTTGCTGGAGTTTTCCACGGTTTGAAAGGGACATTTTTGACAACAATTAATGCCACACCACACAAAAACCCACATTGATCCAATCACTTACATTGCAAAGGAACCTTTTACCATTCCTCCTACTTTGCCATTATGCCATGATATTGTCAGATTTATGTAGAAAAACAGAACTTTACTGCTTTTGTCCTTAGGCATCCACAGAGGATAAGGTTAGCGTATAATTTATAGGGTTTTTTGTTGATGTTTTATTGTTTGTTTTGACTTGGGTTTTTTTCTTTGTTTTCTAAGGAAAAGTACTGTAAAGTTGTAATACCTGAGTACCTAAGCACATTTTTCCCAAGCAGCTCGGTAAAGATTTTGGGGCTGAGTAAAAGGAAAGCCTTCAGGTCTGACTATGTCAGTATGACTGAGCAGACAAGGCTTGAAGGAAAGAAGTGAGCCTGCAGATCTAGACTATGAAAACAGCATCAGATAAACCAAGTGAATATCAGGACTGAAAAGGCTGTAGGAATTTGCAAGCAGATGTCAAAAAGCGTACCAGAAAATGTCAAGAAAAGTATAACAAGCATTGGTTGAAGAGATTAGGGTGATAAATATGTGTATGATGAGCACTGTGCTAGGACTTGCTGTTCTAGGAGCTGCTTTGCAAGCAACAGTGTAAAAAAAAATGCTTCAAACCCTCAACATCACAAGCAAAAAAAATAATAAAAAATCAGTGATCAATGTCTGCAGAAAATCTTGGAGTCAGAACGTAAACAGAATATACTAGGCAAATAAAACCGTGGCTGAAACATGCCTCTGGAAAATCTCGGTCATTGCTGTTTTATGGGCAAATTGTTCTGCTCTTTAGAAAGGAGAACAAATGAGCAGCAATTTTCAAGAGAGCATAATGGAGAACTTGAACAAAATAATTATGGTACGCATTTGGAAATGTTTTCCTGAAAGTATGAATAAGAAAACGTGTTTTGGATGTGCAGGTTCTAATGTGCAGGTAATAGCAAGTTTGTGTGTATGGCACTTACATAGCAGCAAGTCATGCTGTGTCAGGAGTGGTGCTGGCTCTGAAATACTGAGTGAAGCTAATGCTCTCCAGTGGAAAACCCCCATGGTATCGGGGAGCACTGCCAATCCAAGGGGTTGTTCACCATCTCCCCGGAGCCACTGAAATGAGCAGGAAGAGCAAGAGGCCAGGAGCTCCTGAGCTGGAAACCCATTAAAATAACAGCAGCAGAGAGAGAATGAGCAAATCTTTAGACAATGTTGTGTGTGTCTGTGGCAGCTATTAGTTATGGGATATCCTGGAAAGTTATCAGCATCAACTTTGCATGCTTTGCCCTTTGTTCTCAGATTCAATATTAAACAGGGAAGGTATGAATATTAAGTTCTTCCCTGCAAACCATGAGAGCAGAAGTCACAGTGGTATGAAATAATGTCCTTCCTGGTTTCCACCACTTGTGCTGGACTGCATCTGTGGGGGAACCTTGTGGGGTTGTGTAGGAATGTAAATTTGGAGGGATGAATGCACCCTGCCTTTCTCATAAAAATCTTGCAGGGTCTGGCCAGCATCTCATGTTTAAAAAACCAACCTGATGGAGGCTTTTCTGTTTCATGTTTTCCACTTAATTTGTAGGGACTTATTTTGTTTGCTTATGGCCACTGATGTGTGTTTGGGTACTACAAAACCAATGCCTCATATCTTGAGGATAAAGCTAGATCATGCTTCACATCAAAACTGCCATATAATGATCAGTCTCAGCATGCAATTTTTGTTTAACTTGTGTGCTTGGCACTGTGATCACCACATGGAAACATTGATTCCCAGTCTTCCATGTCATGTAGTCCACTATTATAAGGGCTATCCATAAAATGATTACAGGCTTCCTGTTCAGCAGTGCACACTCCCACTTAAGTATCTGATTATATATTCCACTGGTTTATAAAACAACATAAGCATGAGATGTAAATACATATATGCATGCTCTCTGTTTAAAGAGATTATTTCTACTGAAAGTGGATGCACATCAAGACAGCACCATATTTGGTGCTACATGATGAAGTTTTCTAGCACAAGCAGAAACTGTAGATTTGATCCAACAAATATTCTTTGTCACCAAGTAGTTCATGATTTTGTAGCTAGTCCTACTGAATTCATAGATGGCTGTGGGGAAGCGCAAATGAATTTCCAGTGTGGCCAATTAGGTGAGTAAGCCAAACTGATTCATATTGAATTGCCATGGGTCAAAGAACAGGAATCACGATCACAGGTCCTAAGTTGCTAAATGCCAACTGGTTTTATGCCCTTAAACCTAAAATAGTGCGTATCGAAAAATGTCACTTATATCTGTCCAAGACTTTCAGCCTTTGGATGAGTTCCTAATGCAAATACTTGTGTTCCCTTTAAGGAAACTTATGGGAGAAAAACTTTCTGAGTCTTAGCTGGAAACCTTAGGTTCAGGGGCCACATGTAGGAGGTTGGTGCTGCTGCTGCTGTATCCATGGATAGAGCACATCATCCTAAAGGAGAAGGAATGGTTGAGCCCTAACATGGCATGGTGCACCAAACTTGCTGCAGCAGTTGTACAAAGGAGGGAGACTTATTTTCTGCTGATATACACAAAAACCTCAAGTTAATTCTTCCCATGAAAACAATGGAAGTATAGGGGTAAGAACATTTTAGATGAATGATGCAGCTTAGCCACCACCTAATTTGCATCACCCATCTTACTGAAATTTAATTTTCTTTCCTCCAGTTGTTTAACATGCTTAACAAAGTAGGTTTGGATTCACAGGGACCCAGCAGAAGAAAACGTGATTAAAAAAATCCCCAAACTATACAACTTGGACACAGTAAGAAATAATAAGTTAAAGAAGGCTCCGCATTATTTCCAGGAATAACTCCTTTCATCTCTTTGGTGTGCAAGTTATGCAAACTTAGATTGCCCAAGAGATCAGCAAATAAAAGAATACAGTGGATGGTAAGGAAGCCTTTGTTTGATCTCCTTACGCACCATTCCTGATTTGGCCTTGATAACTTCAGAGAGACTATATATTAATTTACTTCCACAACAGGGTCTTGCATATGGTATGGTCTGTCTCATTCTTGTAGTTTATTTTCCATGGCCTATTAAATTTCCTAATGGAAACATTGATGAAAGCTGTGAAACAATCATATGGTTGTAAGAGTCCATCCATATTTTCTTTCCTTCCATGAGCATTTAAAAAAAATGGAGTCAGAAAAACATACCATAGCATAATTCATCAAAAATAATACAATCAAGTAATTATAATCTGGGGACTTTTTCCTCAATAAAGACAGAAAGAACAAACCAAATAAAATTGAAACTGTCTTTTATTGAGAAATGACACTGTTTCTAGATGAGTGGTAAAAGCTGGCAAAGGGAAAAATGAGGCTTGTTAATGATGCAATACTTGGAATCAAAAAGTCTAATACTGAGTTAAACACACCAAGGATTGCTATAAGAAACGAGAAACTCTGAAACAAACTGAGCAGTCTGAAACCTCATCTTTTTAGCCAGGGAATGTTTAGAGGTCTCAAAAGCTCTAAAATAAATTCCAAAAAGCTATAAAAACAAGAGAATGGAAACCACATGCAACATAGTGGAGTCTCAAAGCACCAAAGAACTTCAGTCCAATACAGATAGATTACTCGGATGTATATAGGTTACTTTCAGCTTGGATGAGTTTTGAATATTTATATACAGAAAGTATTTTTTTTTCATGAAATTATGTAGAATGAGCATATTTGTGATGCATCTGGTGAACAATTGCTTTTACTGGCCACTTTGTTTGATTGCCCCCCCTCAAAATTTAAACTATCATGTAGCAAAAGATACTTCTTTCCCACATTTTTTATATCTGTTTTTGATTTGCTCTGCTCTTCTCACTTCATGCATTATATGCACTGCTAGAGATGAATAGAGCTTGAGTAGTCATATGCTGGTACTTGACATGGGAGGGTATTCTGTGCTTTATTATTCTGGTGGTTTAGTGAGTGTGACAGAGGATGAAGTTCAGTTCTAATTTTGTCATTTCATAACTCACAAAAACACTGTCAGTGAAGTAATTAAGGTGAATACCAGCAAGACACCACATTAAGTAACTTTTGAGTTGTAACTAACAACAATCCTTGATTGTTAGGAAAGGTGGCAAAATTCAGAGACTCCACTCTGACTGTTCTATTACCTAAGGTTTTTTCCTTCTCTTACCTTTTTTTTAATAGATACTTTTATTTTGTAGAAAAAGTATACTGCCAATAGGCACAAAATTAACAGCACTCTGCACCAAAGTCACATGTATAATCCCTTTTTCGAAGAGACACCAGGAATGCATTTTTCCTACCCCAGCTACTCTCAGGATGCTTTAGCCTCACTTCTGGAGAAAACCACTTAAGTACTGGAGACTAATTCACATTTTATCTCAGCTCTCCTGTTGAGGTCATCAGGCAGGGTGCCTCATTTTAGGAAGACCATATTGCAATGCCTGTACTCATCCACCAAAGAGTGAACTGACCTCACTGGCCAATGTTATGTGTATTAAAGCTCTCAATGGTAACAGATGTCACTTGATACCAGAGTAAGCTAGTGTCGTATGTGTCAGTAAGGACACAATAAAGGGAACTCTTACACCTGCTAGGTTCAGCAGAAAAGAGGGAAAAGAGAGACTTTATTTACATTTATCATACTTTATAGGATTCTCAACTCCACAAGGGATTGGAGGACATGTCACTTCCTCCTCAATCCCACTGGAAAAAAAGGATGCTCATCAAACTTTCTCTTATCACAAAAGGAATGAAAAACAGAATAGACCGCTAAATAAACATCGACTATTGTTTACATGAAACTGTGTGAAAATTCTCTGACTCCAAGGCTAAAACAGAAGGCTTAGCAAAAAACAGGACAACAGTCATGGGTTCATGCTGGTCATATGCCAGGCACCCACAAAAGCTGCTTGCTTACTTCCCTGCTGCAGCTGGACAGAGGAGAGAAAATTTAACAAAGGGTGCATGGGTTGAGGTAGGGCCTGGAAGATATTGCTCACGAAATACCATTAAAAGCAAAACAAAAAGTTGAGCAAAAGGCTCAACTTAGAGATATAAGGTGAATTTATTGCTAACAAAATCAGAGCAGGGTAATGAGGAGTAAACTAAGACCTTAAAAACATCTTCACCTCACCCCTCCCTCCTTTCCAGCTCTACCTCCTACCCCAGCAGTACAAGGAGGGAGAGAATGAAGGTTATGGTCTGTTCATCACCAGTTGTTTCTTCTGTGTGGGGTCCCTCCCACAGGAGACAGATTTCTGCAAACTTCTCCAGTGTGGCTCCATCTCATGAGCAACAGCTCTCTGTGAACTACTGCAATTTGAGTCAATCCCATGGGCAAACAGTCCTCTTGAAACTTCTGCAGGATGCGTCACTCTTCCATGGGGTGAAGTCCCTCAAGGACAGGCTGTTCCAGTATGGGAGCAGGGCCCCTTTCTCCATGGGTCTCCCACAGGATCACAGCCTCCTCCAGGCATCCACTTGCTTCAGTGGGGGCTCCTCCATGGGCTGCAGGTGGATCTCTGCATCCCCCATGATCCTCCACAGGCTGCAGGGACACAATTGCATTATTGTGGTCCTCACCATGGCCTGCAGAAGAATCTTGGTTCTGGCATCTGAAGCACCTCTTCCCCCTCCTTCTCCACTGACCTTGGTGTCTGCCTGTTGTTTATCTCACATATTTTCACCCTGCTTTTCTCTGACTGGAATTAAAACTGCTCCACAAACTTTGTTTTGATTTCTTCTTAAATATGTTTTCACAGAGGTGTTACCACCATCTCTAATTGGCCCAGAGACTTGGCCAGCATCACATCCATCTTCAGAGCCATCAGGGACCGGTTCTGCCAGAAGTGGTGGAAGCTTCTGGCAGCTTCTCACGGAAGCCATGTCTGTGGCCCCCCGCTATCAAAACCTGACCATGCAAAACCAATACAGTTAGTTCTCAAAACGAAGACAACTCTTTGTCTCAAGGTTTACTCACCCTAACTACGCTTTTCAACATTGTGGTAAAATAGAGGCTTTTCATTACTCAACAAATGCAGAGATTAGTTGCTTGTTGTTACTGTAGCTTCCCATAAACTTCGGAAAAAATTTGGTGATGGGGCATGACCCTTGTATTTCAGATTTCCAAAGCTTCCCCCCATCACAAGTGAGAAGTGTTATTCATAGGAGGCAGTACCTTCATGTTTTAATCATTAGTAGAAATGGGCCATAGATCACGTCATGTTTTCTGTAGCCTAGTTAGATTTTGACAGCAGACAGGTTCCAAAATCATAGGTTCACATTAGAAACCTTTAAAAACTCATTAGCTCCTAATAATTATTCTAATAGCCAAAGCACTAAAAATCCGAAAGTTCATTTCTGCTTCAGAACCAACTGTGAATATGTTCAGAAAAAGCTTTGCCTTTTCATTTCTCAGTAACGAAAGAAATAGCTTCTCTGAATATGAACATTTGTGGCTGGTGCAGAAAAAGACTACTTTCCTTCCTAAGCATGAAGGATGAAGTCAATTCATTCTGTAACCAAGACGAAAAACTTACAACTAAGCCTTAACTCATTGCCTTGCTTTGGGACATCATCTTTTCCAGGCCATGTCCTTCTGAACATTTGACACCCCTCTGCCAAATTCAGAAAACATTGCCTTTCTCAAACCACATTTGTTCAGAAACTTTAGCTGCTTTTTTCTTGCAGTCATAGTAGAAAAAGTTTCTGTGAGGTCTTATATGCTGAAAACCTTATAAACAGCACACTCTTAAGTGCACCTTGGCATCTTCATGGTCAGGACCATCCCTCTGTTGTTCTACCATTGCTAAGTCCCAGTCTTCATTTTAGTTTGAACCATACGAGAACCCAGTCCACATAACTGAATGTGTTTTGAGTGACAAACAAAGTGACCCAAAAATACCTTTCCCCACTAGATATTAGGTGAAGGAAGGCCCATTCTTTCAGCTCATTTAGCACTAGCTGTCCATTAAAAGCCCTGGATGGGTGACTGATGGTAATATTTTACACTCTAAGTTGGAGCACTGTTTTATAGGTCCTACTATTTGATCTTACTGTAAGCCACAATGAACCAAACTTTACTCAGCTTCACCTCCAATAGATTTAAGCCAAGTATGGCCAAATTTGTTTCTACACTTAATTTTGATATCAAAACCATTCAATTTCATAACAGCAATTCTCTAAAAATATATTATTCTATATTATTTTCCATACTATCTCTTGAATTTGGACAAAACCCTGCTAGAACAAACAAAACAACAAAATAAAACAATGACCAATCCTTAAAAAAGACAGAAATGTATTTAAAATGTATATTAAGATAGGTTATTCATAACCTTTTTATTGCATCCCCCTTCTCATGAAACTTGATTTCTCTGAAAATGTGTTTTCCGTGATTTCTGGAACATTGTCCTTCTCTTTTCAGTAGACACCATGAATTGCCTTTGACTGCTGTATGGAACTAGCACAGGACAGTTGCAATCAAGGTTAGTGTTCTTCAGTGAGATCTCCAGTGTAAAACAAATAGTAATCCTAAAATTAATTCTTGTGATATTGTTTTTATGCACTGCACTTAGCAGGACCTTCAGAGCTAAAAGGAACATGTTGACCTAAGGAAGCAGAGACTATCACCATGGTTACAAGGGACATGTTTACCTGTGTGGGTTTAAGTACAGAGGCAGATTTATAAAAGACACTTAATGGCAATATTTCTTGCCCAATAATGTAGAGTTTGTTCCCTAAAGAATCAGTAATTGCCATACCAGCAGTGCATTGAGCACTTTTATTACAAAGTTTATTAAAATGCCACTTACGTTTAAAGAAACAATCACTAAGGACATTAACTTCTGTGCAACAGAAATCTCTTAAGCTACCAGCTCTGCAAACACAATTCAAGTCCTTGAAAAAAAGTCTGGTTCTGTTCTTTTGGCGGCTTACACGGCTTACATCACAACTTGCAATAAATGTGACAGTATCAGAAAGGAGCTGGCCATATTTTGATCTTTCTTGGGGAAAAGTAGGAATGTTTCTGTGCTCTTCAGTGATGCACCATTTTCACCACAATTTTTGATATGTCACATAGCCTCATGCTGGGGAGCTATACGAATATTTTTCCCCTCATGAGTCCCCTCAGTCACTTCACTGTCCAAAAGTGTTGGCAGCAGCTCCTTTTCAGGGTGACCAACCTGGGATGTTCCTGGGAGGTATCCAGTTTTCAAAGGGGAAACATATCTCCTGTTGTCTACGCACATAGCCAGCCTTAAAAACATTTGTTTATACTGGACAGCTTGGAAGCAGAGGCAGGGACAGCTTCAAACAGTTCATGTTGCTCAGAGTCCCATCTAACCTGGCCAGCACACCTCCAGGGATAAGCATCCACAACTTCCCCAGGCAACCTGTGCCAGTGCCTCTCCTCCATCACAGTAAAATGTGTTTTTCCTAATATCTAATCTAAACCTACTAAAGTGCACACCTATACTAGAGAACAATGGGGGCTGCTTGGTCAATAAAATACAAGCGAAAATGTCTGAAAAGGTCTTTTTGTATCTGCAGTAAAGGTCATATAGATCTGTCATTGTGGAGCAAAGTTAACTATAACAACTCAGTTTTGAGGAGAAAAATTTTTTCCCTACATTTGACTGCATCTGCTTCCGTCATTTTATCCATTAGCCCTGTGAAATCCTCCATTTTGGAGCACTTGATGTGAGATTGGAAAAACCACACAGGTGGTGCTGCCTCACCAGGAAACTCACTCTTTGCTGAGGGACTGTCAATTATTTTCAGGGGAACTAAAACAGAGGAATAAATATTACATGCTGATGGATATTTGTCAGAAAAGATAGGAGCACTTTCAACAGACCTTGTCAGACACAATACGTTCAGCACATCTACATTTTCTATGGCAAAGGGAATGGAGCTCTCCAGCTGCTCCCCTGGCAAGATTAAAGTTTTGTCTCATAAATTTAAATTATAGATGACATAATGGTGGAATGGAAACGGATTGCACCTAAAGAGATAAATCCAGAAAAAAACCCTGGAAGGAAGAAATGAAAAGTTTCTGACATGCCACAGATCTTCCGTTTGTTGTGATATTGTCTCCAACTCAACACTTTGTAAAGCAGTTTGTTTCTAATTTCCCTCCACCTCTATGGAAAGTGATGAACATTTTTGTGCAGCTCGCAGAGAGTGATAGGTTGCAAATATAACAAAGATCTTGCCAGTGCCTGGGAGTCCTAACTGACAATATTTTCAGTTGTGTCAGCATTTAGGTATTATTGTAGTGTTATCATATCATGGCATAAAAAAATAATGTGGAAGCATTTGTGCCAAAAGCTTAATGTTTGACTGAAAGCACACACCAAGTATCCATAGGTACATTTGGGTTCTTTGCCAAAACATCATTTTAATATGAAACATTACTCATTCCACTCACTCATGAGAAACTCTACATTTTAATTTAAACCAATAAGTCAAAAAGTACTGGCAGGTTTCCTGCATCTGATACTGATGGGGAATAACAAGGAAATTGTTTGATAAACTGCAGTACCTTGGGATGATTTGACAGCCTTGGAAAGGAGATGGTCTCAGGTCTGGAGCCTGGTGAAGGTTCTGCTTTTTTTTTCCATGCAGTGAACTTGTCACTTTTGTTAAAATGTGCAGAACTCCACAACAAATTTATCAACCTGTGTCAATGATAAAGCAAAGCTTTGTAAGTAGAGAAAGAGGAAAAGGAAGACTAAGGCAGAATTTTGCTCAAGAATGAGTAAAATATTCTGTCTCATTTTTTGAATTTAATGAAAATGATATCTGAATGATCAATACAGGAAATTAGAGAAGTGCTATTGTGTATTGTATCACTGCACATTAAATATTTGAGGGCATATCAAGCTTGAGAGTCTAGTAAAAATACAATCCAAAATAGAACAAAATGAAAAATACACATGCTTCAGATTAAATTCAGATCCAGATGACTGTCTTACCATACAAATATACTAGGTGTGAAGAATGGGAATTTATTTCTATGACTGTTATTAAGTAGAGCTTTTTCTTTTGGATAATCCAGTGTAAATTCATCCAGCTGCACTCTGACAAACATCAGCTCTTGGGTGAAGGTAGAAGTAGCATTCGGTCATTACTCGGAAGTCTTTGATCTTTTGCAAACTCTGTACTTTATTATACTGTAGAATTTGCTAGCAATTGCTACAATGCTCTCAGTGGCAGCTCAGGACCGAGTGGCAACAAATGGGACCAAGAATCTGGCCCAGTGTCTTAAACTGCAGAAACAGACACTGAAAGAAAATTTGCTGGAAACAAACAAATTTTTGTCTCTTTACATCTAGGCCTGGTTGACAAGGGCATACTGAAGGAGACCTGGAAAGAAAAGACCTGAATATAAGTGCTATGCCCTAATAATGCCATATAAAAAGAGTTACAACAAAGACGACAGCAGGAATTTGTCTCTTGAAAAGTTCTCCCTCCTCCCCATGTTTTCTGCCTGTCTCTACCCAGAGTGACCATTAGGTCTTCTCAATTGCTGCTACAGCCTCCTAGCAAGAATATGGGGAATTCAAACCCTTTATACTCTTTAAATGGAACTAATCCATCTTAAAAAACCATAGAACCATAGACAGGTTTGAGTTGGAAGGGACCTTGAACATTATCTAGTTCCAACCCCCTTGCCATGGACAGGGATTCTACCCACTAGATCAGGTTGCTACCATAAAGATCTCCTCCATGATCTTCCCAGGGACAGAGATGAGGCTCAATGATCTGTAATTTGATGTGGATGCAGCAAGAGGATATACCAGTGATTCCTAAAGTCTCTGCTATGCTATTTGTTAGGTTGTTTATAAGTGGTCAAACCTTCAAAATCGATCAACTTTAAATAAAGGCTACTAGCATATTTCAGGGCCCTGAATAGATAGCATCTTTCTTATAGCAAGGTTCTTGACAAATACAAAACCTGCTTTCACAAATATTTTTTAATTCTCACTAAGAATTTTCCTGCTTCTACAAATATTTCTGCAGCCAGGCTTGTTTGCTAGGATATATGTGAAAAGTAGACAAAAAAGTGAGTGTAAACACATTAAATGTGAATTAGCTCAGAATTTAATAATTAAAAGAAATGCACAGCAATTTTGTACAGCTCTTGCCTGGCAATGGCTGTTAGAGCATCCAACTCAAATCCAGAAAGCAACATGCAGATGCCAGGTGTTAAGGCGTCTAACACCTGACCTTTCAAGTTAAGCACTGAAAAAAGTAAAGTGAAGATCATAAAGGAATAAATTTTAAAAGCATTATGAGACCTACTGCTGCAATTAGGCACACGGCGTTGGGACGTTAGGGGAATCTTGCACATGCGTATCTGAAGGGGTTGAGATGAATTCCACCTGCCTCAAGCACAAGCCAGTTCCAGCCTGGGATGCCATATAATTGCAACAGCAGCTCTGCCAGACACTTAATTTGAACACACTGAGATATTCATTTGTTCATCCAGTTTCCAGACCTAAAAGTTTTTGCATACTACCACCAAACACTCCATTGCCAACAGAAAATATACCTCTGTGTGTATATATATATATATATATATATATCTCAAATCCCTGCAAGGCATGTGGAAACCTGAAACTCCTCTTCTTGTACCCTAAGTAAATACTATACACTGAGCTGCCACAACTGTGTTTTGAGAAGACTAACTCCTGCTCATTTTTTGGGAGCAGTTCACATCTAATTCCAGAATGGTGAACCTAAACAGAAATCAGAGATACCCTCTGGTGTTAAGACTACTATCACTCAATTGTGTCAAACCAGCATGACAACAGAGCACTTCATGTTCTCAAAAAAAAAAGTATAGTTATTAAATGAGCAACTGCTTTCACAATTTTTTATCAAATATATGTCCCCCTAATACAGTCATTCAACAGCTTCAACTGTTGTGTCTCTCCACTGACTTCTCCGGAGTTAGGCTGAAATGTGACGGCTGAAAGGAAGAATATGTCACCCTGCTAAACTCAAGGGTGGTAAAGCTCCAAAAGCAGTTAGCAAGGCTTGCTCGTAGCTTCATTCATCTTCTGGCTCTGTATCCAAAACCAGAAAACTCACAGCAGTTTCCGACATGCTGCCGAAGCAGCAGCCTTAGAAACAGACCGCACTCAAACAAAAGCCCCCAAACACATCTCTAAACCAGCATGGTGCTGCCAAAAAGAGAAATAAGTCACTGGACCCTCCAGAATGAGAAAATGTGCTTCAAACTTCTTAGAAAACCACAATGCAGAGAGGGAAACTCATGAGAAGTCATTTGCACCTAGTAGAGTCACAAGACCTAAAGAGTCATTAAAGACTGATGTATGGAAGTGTTTTTTGTCTTGCAAATGGGAGTGAGGATTGGAGTTTTGTCAGTTTTGCCATAAAGCTGTGAATCACAGGTTCTTGGTGTGTGCAGCTGTGCCAGGGTACTTCTCAGCATCAGTGTTTGCACCAGCATATGCTGTTCTTTTCCTGGCTAGCTTGCTGAAGGTGATTAAAACTAGTTTTAACACTTCTGTTTTTCCCCTCTTCTACCATCTTCTCCTTGCTGCATTCTCTCTAGTATTAAACAAGTTTAAGACAGAAAAGGAGAAATAAACTGTAGGGGAATCTTGTTTGCTCATTAGGCGTCGTACACTAGTTTCTGACTCTAATTTCTTTCTTGACCATCTTACAGTCACTGTAACTCTTAAAAATGAAGAATGAGCCTAAGTGAAACCTTTGATCTTGTCTTGGTTTGAATGATGGGTTGTGAAGGTTCCCCTCCCTGGGGGGGCTCTTCCCCTGACCCTGGGAAGAATGGGCCCTGGGGTGGAAGTACGGCTTGGGCACGGGGTTTCCCTGCTCGCTGATGCTAATGTACCCACGTCCTGTTACCCACTGGCCATCTATGTTCCCCCACCCCAACAACTCTTTGGTTTTCCCATGATTCTTCAGTCTTTTGGCCCAGGCTTGCAGCCATGCAGCTGGGAAATAAACATCTCTGAAACATCTTTGCAAAAAGGATTGTTCCCTTATTCTTTCCACAGGCTCCTCATCTTCAGGAAGGTTGCAGAAGAACCCCTGACTGC
Source organism: Platysteira castanea (assembly GCA_013397175.1). Taxonomy (NCBI): domain Eukaryota; kingdom Metazoa; phylum Chordata; class Aves; order Passeriformes; genus Platysteira; species Platysteira castanea. Next base: position 178,260 of record VYXC01006810.1, read on the forward strand.
AACAACAACTGGAAAAATGCAACGCCTTTCCCTCTGAATTATTATAAATTTGAAATTGAAGGGTGTTGTGGTG
>VYXC01006810.1:178413-195482 GCA_013397175.1 Platysteira castanea
AGTTGTAACTCCCGCCTCCCTGTTCTCCCTATAGGTTGATGTTAAGTTGTATCCTCCCCTTCGATTTTACCCTATTGATTATTCCCCTTTTCTCCATCCCATTTTATCCCAGTACAAAATTCCCTGCAAAGTCTGGTCCTGGGCCTTTCTGTCCCTGGACCCTCTAGCCAATAAACCTGCTGGAAGCTACACAGAAGGTCCTTCTCAACTTCTTTGCCCCCGCGCGATGCCTGCCAGCACATCGGNGTCTGGTCCTCCTCGGGAAGTCCAGTGGTGGTTGTATAGCTCTTGTCCTCTGGGAACCCAGTAGATGAGGCTGCTGTGCTGTTCCAAACCCCAGGCTATATCCAGGTGGGAATGCTTGGCTCCTTCCCCCTGGGCGGAGCATCTCACAATGGGATGGTGAGTCCTGAGGCAAAGCCTTGATGGGCCATTAACAGGAGATAATCCAGGAGCAAGTTATCTATGGGTCATGCAAGGCATTGATGGGCCCATTAACAGGAGATAGTCAGGAGGTAGGAGGCAGGGAACATTGCTACACCTGGTTTCAACAGCTCATGAAGGTGGCACTAGAATACACTGTAACCCAGGACAGATGTTTTTTAAAATTTCTCAATATTTCTAGTGTTACAGAAACATAGTGGTACACAGAAAAACCCTGGAAAAAATTATTGCGACTTTTGAGTGTCTATTCTATCTCTGATTCTGATTTAACTAGCTGCATACAGGGTCTGCACGGTAGATGGGACAGTAGATTAAGAATTTTAATAATTTGTGCATATACAGGTTACATTTACTGTCTACATTTATTGTGGCATAATTTCTCATCAAGGACTTTTATGATTCCATTGTGCTGTACATGTTATATGTTATAGGAAATGTTCCTAGTCCATAGTGAGCTTTATCTCTGAATGAGAGCAGCAGCCTGAGTGCTGCTCTTCATATAACTTTACTTCCTGACTTAAGATAGTTTTGTAGGCCAGTTTTTTCACCCTTCAGTGAAAAAGCCACTGATTTGAATATGTTCTAGCACACCTCTTTATTGCACTGTTCAAAGAGTTTATCTGCTAGATAAAGAAAGGTGGCATTGAATCTTAAGGTAGAAAAAAAGGAATACTTTTCTAAATGAAATTATTTGGAAACTGTTTGGAGATTTAGTATCATGTATTTATTTTGCTAATAGATGGACACATAAAATACTCAACATGAGGCACAATTTTGCATTGGGCAAAATATGCACTGTGAAATAGAACCTCTGAAACTTGCTAGTAGAAATACAGTTATTTCTTAAATTAATAAAATCTCTGGTTGGGATGTTCATACCAGCTTCTTAGAGTCAGAAGCAATACAAAAAGTTTTGAGGATGTGAAGTGAAAGGTAGTATATCCACTTAAATCTACAGAGACAATCCACATTCACATAGCTGAACTTGGAATGAGTCTGGGACACAGGGGTTAATCTCCTACCCAGTGTCAGGGATGTTTTCACAGGAGTAGTTACCTTAGCTAGTTCCTGATGTGCTGTAGCACACCACATTCAAACCTCCGTCTGTGATGTCTACAAGTACTGTTCACAAAATGGAGGTTTCAATGCAAAAATAAATATGATGTATCTCTGTGACAGTGACACAGAGTAATTTTCATCATATTATAGACCCAGGCATTTAATCTGAGAGGTATTTCAAGTTTGTGTCAATCCTTCATAATTCCTAATTTGCAGGTCTAGGAGAGTACCCAGACATAATTTTCAATATTACCAAGTTGAACTCTAAATATATTTCTCACAGTATTGTTCTTTTCCTGTCACACCGGGTTGGTATTCATTGTTACAGAGCACCCATATACCACTCCAGACATGACTGCATTTTCAAAGAATGAAATACTTTTAATACAACAGTATTTATAGTACAAAGGCTTGGATAACCATATGGCATGTCTATATCATACCACAAAATGTTATTGATACATGAAGCAGAAGCACAAGTTTGTGTGTAAATCTCTTTCCTCAGTGCTTCTTTTTTTTGGTGGGCTCATAGTGCCCCAAGTCCTTCCCCTCATTCTTGAATGTTTGACTAAACTGGGGAAGAGCAGCAGCAGTGTTCCCAAAAAGCTCTCTAGTAGCAAAATCATCATGAGCTAATAGTAACTACTAATAATCTACCAGAGTCACTAGAGGGTAAAAAATCAAGTTGACTGGTAGCAGCCATAAAGAGATTATAGAACTAAACTGCCTGATAAATCCACCACCACCTTAGCCTAAAGCAGGAAACAGTTTAAGAAGTAGTAAAGAATGATTTTACTTTAAAGGTGGGGAAAAGCAGAGCCCAGGAGTGACGGGTTTCAACTGAACAGGGAATATTATCCTGATAGAAAGAGAGTAAAATAGAGCAAAGGGACAAAAGGGGTTTGATGAGACAAAGCAGGGAAAAAACTCAGGGAGAGGAGAAAGAATCTGTAGGAAGAAAAACAATGTGGGAATCTTACTGAATGGAACAATAATAAAAAAATTCCAGGGTGACCCCTTTCAAGTCTTGATGCTGTCTCTAAAAATACACAGTTCATTTCATGACCACATTTTTAGCAATATCTTCCTATTTATTCATTTTGATCTGATATGGTCCTCCTGAGAATCTCAGAGAAGTAACAACAGGAAAGTCAGTCTTTTCTATAATTGCAGAAGAGGTTGAAAGGAAATAACCTGACTGGACACTATAGTTATGTTTTCTGGGGGTTTTAGGTTTTTTCTCTTTTTTTTTGCCTGTTTGAATTCTATTTCTTCCAAGTTTAAAATATGCAAATGGTAGAGGAAGGAACAACCTAAATTCACAGTATCAATACCTTTCATTGTGACAAAACAGATTTCTGCAAATGTACATTTATTTGAAATACAATTTTTTGAAGAACCCTGATAATACTTGGTTAAAATTATCTCTGGTATAATTCCACTGAATTAAAAGAGGCTGCAGAGGGAGGGGATGAATTTGCCTCCTGGTATTATTGGTGAAAAATAAAAGAGTTTTATGTCAAGATGTTTTTTATGAACTTGAATCCAGTTTCTAATCATCCAGATTGCCCTGTACAATAAACTCTTGATTATGACTGCTGGCGTTAACAGTAATAAGACAAGATGATGTGCAGCACAATTTTCTTCATTCAGCTTTTCATTCTTCCACTGCTTCTTAAAAGTCTCCCTCTCTTTCTGTCAGTTTTGCTTAAAAGTCATGTAAAATTAGATATTATCAATCAAGTCACACATTCTCCAGTGCAAAAACATTATTTTGTTGATTGCCATGTAGCTTTGTGGGATGAATCGGTGCCATTCCACTCCTTGTTGGGGAAAGTTGGCTCTGTCTTGCTCATACAACTTTCTGCTGAACTGACAGCAAAGGAGAAAGCACCAACTTTCCTTTGGTTCAAAGCAGTGCTGTGGAGGATGATCAAAGACACTTATCTGCATTCTTTCCACTCTGTATCGTCAACCATGTGCACTTCTCTCCACTAACACTAATTAAACCAAGGAGGAAAAAAATTAGATGTTTACACTCCGACAAAATTATTTCAAGAGAGAGTTGCTTGCTGGAAAGATAATCAACAAAAGGCTTTCATTTTGAAATCACAGCCTGGCTTTCCCCTGGCTTTCTTGTTTGGTCTCAGGGTTTGGAAACCTTTCAGCCCTTGTTCTGTTTGGTTTATCAATATCAAGAGTTTGTTGTAGGCATGAGAACTCAAGGCTGGAAATTACTGTAGAAATCCTAGGATAGGCATCCGAGAACAGCATGGCTAATGGGATGTTCCAGTACCCTGCTGGGAATTACTGCTTCAAATAAGAAAAATATGTGGGATTTCAAGCACTGGGGAGTTTGTCTTCTCTATTTCAATCATCTCTCTAGTCATCATCTTTACTCAGTCATCTAAGTGACATCCTTCTCTGGCTGGGTGAGAAATTCATTCCAATTTTTTATTTAGTCCTATACAAAAATCTTCAATTTCTGTAATATTGGAGGCATTTATGTGGCTGATATTTTAAATGGATGTGTGGAAAACCTTCTTCTCTTCCAAATAATTAAAGCACCATAATTCTCTTCAGTAACAAAATAGGCTAAAAACAGAGGCACAATTTACCAAGCACAAACTACAGGCAACAGGATCAGATGGGAAAAAAAAATACAAAAAAAACAGAGATGAGAGATGAGACCAACAAAATCTATAGGGGTTTGTGACAGTTAAAAGGATGCCTATACCTCTGTGAGATGTTGGTATGAACAGAGTTCTGCCTATAATGCAGCTCTATAAAAGAACATAGCATCTCTGTCTTTAGAGGAAATCCATTAGCTGACCAGTGCCTGTGGGTCCTTCAAGATAACTGGTCTGATGTTTGAAAAAAGAGAAACAAGAACCTAGAGTTTAGGCTTCCAGTAGAACTGCTTGTGAGCATGACTTGAAAGGAGGCACCAATCTACTGTCCAGCCTCTGCTAATTCTCCCACCAGTGCAGATCTATTGGTGTTGCAAAGTGCTGAGGACTATTTAGGGGCCCTTAAGCTACCTCACATATTCTAGGAGATAAAGTGGGTCATGACTTACCTGGCCCTCTGGCTGAGGCAGATTTTCACACTTTTGCAGGGTCAGAGCTGTGTCCAAGTTGAGGATCAAACAACTGTATGGGTTCCCCATGGCCTCAGGCAGCTGGAATGGGATTAGAAGAAGCAGCCACTACTGTTGCATTTGTGTGACCCTAAAACAGACCAGATCAAAGCCAATTCCCAAGCTAATTCTTCTACTTTGGTCTTAAGAAAGGTATAAGCAGCTTGCGTAAGGAGGATTTTTTTTTGACATATGAAAAATGTGTTCATGTTTGATACAGAATAATCAACCTTCTTCCAGCCAAAAGCGTTGGCTACATGATGAAATAGCCCAGTTTCTAGCAATTTCTATCTCACAACAGAGCCCAGAGAAACTGAAAGTAGTGTAAATGCCTCTATACATTTCTGAAGTGTCTGACCTTATGTGCTCTCTTTTGCAGAGGAGGCAGAGATTTGATCCCCAGCTGCCCATGAGCTGATGACTCCCTTCAAAGACATCTTTCTCTAGAGAACTGCAGACAGTTATTGCAACACTCCCTTTCAGTAAGTGACCTCATGTACATGGCATTTTTATTTCAGAGCTAACTGCTCATGTCTGATACACAATTCCCTACAAAAACAATCCAAAGAGATTCTTCCCTTTGAGGGTGAAGAGGCTCTGGCACAGGTTGCCCAGAGAAGTTGTGCCTGCCGGAATTGTCTAAGGACAGGTTGAACAGGGCCTGGAGCAGCCTGGTCTAGTGGAAGGAGTCCCTGCTCATGGCAGAGGGGTGGAACAAGATGATCTTTAAGGTCCCTCCCAACCCAAAACATTATGTGATTGTATGATTCCATGATACATACATATTTTGTAGACATATATAATACATATATAGACAAATACATGCATAAACATATATATTTGCATGTATTTTTTCACATACGCACAGTAATTTTACTGGCCAGTGGTAGGGAATTTGGTTAATCTCCCTAAGGATTTTATTTGCTTAAGAGAGAGGTAAGATAAAGTATTTAGCAAAAGATATGGTATGCTTCTAAAAGCATAAGAGAAATATTGTTTCAGAACAAGAAAGGAAGGTTTGCAACCTGAAAAATACAAGGAAAAGAGCTAACTTCAAATCCACAGCAATCACATGCACCCTATGATTCATTACTTTACATCCTTCCCCCCCGTTCCCAAAATATTATCAATGCATAGAAGCACCTCACTTAACTGAATAATGGGTATATAGTGCATAGAATCTTAGAAACATAGAAGCATAGAAGCACAGAATAGTGTGGGACAATAACACTACAGCCTTCACACAGAGTTGTCTGAGATGTCTGAAAGTTCAAACACATATTAACATTGCTAAAATGTAATGTTATGTAATGTAAACTATTTACCACAACCCCTCTCTGGCCCAAACACAGTCCACTTCTCTTATAAGAGCACTAGTCCTGCTGTTGGCTCAGATGGTCGAGCAGGAAAACATAACGTCCAGGAGTGACATGGCGGTATGAGTGCAGAGATGCCTGATGCTTAATGAAAAAATTGGAGGTGGGTTACTTATTACACTGAGTTGCCTTTGTCTCCATTCTCATCCTCCAGGAGCAGGATATAAATGGGCCATCAGTCCCACTGAAGACCCATCCCACAGACTGCTCCCCCTTCTGCAGTGAGACGGACTGGACCCTGGGGCTGGTTAAGGAAAATAGGTGTCACTTCAGCAGCTTGGGTGGTGTTACCTTGGTTTACATGAAGCCAGAAACATTTCAAATGCAAGCCTTTCACTCTCATGAAACATTTCATGTCACTTGAAAACACTACTGAGAGCATACAACGCACTTTGCACCAGCAGTTGCCTAACAGCATTGTGTATTTTTTTCTTTTGTGCACTTTCAAATGCCTGAAGTAAATGTATTGATTTTCTGAAAGTTGTTTTGTTAATTTAATCTTTACTTTCTGTTATCTGAACATAGCTGCTTTGTTTGGAGGAAGGTCCTGCACAGCTTCCCAGTGTCGTGGTGAAAACAAATCCTGTCAGTGTTGCAAGTGCAAGTTTTTCTTTAAAAGGTGCATTTGACCCTTCTGAAAACCGAGCCATGTGAAGTCATCTTCAAAGCTAGGTACAGGAGACCTTTGCAAAGGCATGTTTTTGTGGTACCATGCATGTGGCAATGCCCTTTTGTGGGCCTTTGATACCACGAGAGCTTTGCACAGGAGTGAAACACACCAGACAAAACATTACCTGCTGCCAGCTCTTCTCCTCCCTCCCTTCACACTTCTGTGGCCAAATCTCTTTACAAAACAGAAGAATTTCACTAGTTCTTAAAAATGTTACTGTCTATTAACTGTTCTAAGGATTGGTCTTGGTGAAAGAAGAAACATCAGACTCTTTCCTCTTGAAATCTGGAGGCAAAGCAAGAATTTGGCACAGCAAGGGTTAGTATGTCACGAGGAAAGAAACTTGTCAGCCTTTTTAATGCTTCCAGGTGGATCACTATTTGACATGCCACAGAAGACACCCTTGTTTATTGACATTTAGTTTTTCTTTGCAGGAATAATCACACTCGCCTGTCATTGGTTTTCTTGTGGCTTTCATGCTGAGCCTGTAAGAACACAATGTTCAAGAGCTGTCCCATACGGTGACACGCTGTCTATTGTTCAGACAATTGGCTTCAAACACTGGTTGGCTTTCACTTTTTGCTTTGAGCTGGTTATGGCTGAAACTTGCATCAGCTGCTGGGCTGGGTGTAGAAAATGGGTCTCAGTGACAGACAGATCCACAAAGAGGCTTCTTTTTATTACATGAATTTAACACATCTGCTGCAGTTAGATTTCTTTGTGTACTAGGGGCATCATGGTTCAAATTAGAGGGATATTTTAAGATCATAAGAATATATTTCCTTTCTAAAGCAGTTATATTTTTAGTTTTATTATATTTCTTATTTATGTCAACACATTTGTGATTTGTCCAGAGTTTTGGTTAATGTTCCTATTTATACAGGCTTTTCTGGATGGTTGTTATATGTAGATTTACCAGTAAACTTGATTAAGCTAGTTTTCATGTATCTGAGTCTATGAGGAGCATCCACACATACAACTAAATGGTGAGACAAAAGTTTTCTGCATTAAATGGAATAGAATGAGAAAAGCTGGAGAGATCAGGTTGACTATACTTGCTCTAATCAGTAATTGCTTTCTTTCTCCTCCTGTAAGAGGTCTTCCACATCTTTTCCCTGGTTCTTTCTAAATATAAAGAGAAGTTGAAGTGTTGTAACATGAATCCATATGGTAAAACTATTGTCTGTTCTGGGCAACAGTGTAAATAAAGCACCTAGAGTTTATCAAGTAACATAATGTTAAGACCTGATAGTAATGGTAATTAATTACTTTCTGACCCCTGTGGGTGAGAAGATTGACAGTCCAGACCAAAAGATTGATGGTCTCTGCTATTTTCTCCTATTCATTTTAGATCTATTTATCTGGACTGGTAGTGAATATTCACTGTCTTGTCTAGTTTGTCTGCCACTGTCTGTAAACTAGTTTTAGCTTACAGTGTATTTGGTTTATACAGCATGAAAAAAAGCATTAATCTATAAAACCATTCCTTAAGTATACCACACTTGGCAGAATTTAAAGATTATGAAGGGCTGTTTGCATTACAGGGTCCAAAGTATTCGGTATCCTCTAATTTTAAAAAATCATTAAAAATAGTAAAACACACACACACACACAAGTTAATAAAGGCACTAAAATACCAGTTTGTCATTACCAATGAGACACACAGAGACTACCTCAAAACATCACTACCTCCAAACAAACCCTCAAAGCCCAAGCCCTCCCACATGAAGGCAGAATTTTCTTGCCCGTTTTTATTCACATTACACTCACAGAATCAAATGCTGATGGGTGTTAGACCTGAACACCTCTGAAGATGGAAACTTTGCACCCACAACTGTAACATTCAAAAATATGGATGGTTTCACCAGCACCTGCTGGAATCTGCACAGGAGAGGAGCCTTTTGCAAACTTGAAAAGTATTTTGCTTATTTTTATGCAAGATCACATTGTCTAATTATGTAGGGGCTTTCTAACCTAATGTATTCTTTTTAGGAAGGTTTTTGTGGATTTCATGGGGGTGCTGGCATCCTTACACCACAGAGTTCCAGTGCAGAGTCTCTGGAGGCATGGCGTGTAGGTTTGGGGAGGCTTGTATGAGCAGGACTATTAAGTACACGCTCTATTTGAGCGGGCATGCATGCTGGATCTCTTTTCTCTCAACTCATTATTAATGGAGTCTGTGTGTTGGGATGGGGGGACTGACTGAAATTACAAATGAGCTAATTTCCTTTTGCAACTCCACATCAAGAACAGAGAAGTGTGTAACACTTTTTTCTTCCCAGGCAGACTCCACATCCCAAGGAGCATTTTTAAGGGTTGCCCCCCTCTCCATGCTCTTTTTGTATCTCTCCTAATTCAAAATTTCAACAGCACTACTGTGGAGGGAAATGCTCACTAAAATAAAACGTGATGCCTGGAAGAGAAAGAATTATCCAAATCTAATTATTAGACACTGCAAGCATTTTGAGAGTCAGAGATCCTACTGAGATGGCAGAATGCCTCATAAGTAATGCAGCAGGCAGGTTTTATTTCATTTCTAGGAGACTATTCATCTGTGGATACAAAGAATCTTTGATAAGTATGCGCATGAAGATAAACCACTATGACTTTGGTGTCACTAATAATTCCCACCTAACAAGTACCACTGATACACCACACTGCACAGCATATGAAGTGTACCCAGCTTGTCACTGGTGCAATAAGAGAGTAAATATTGTGCTGATTAGTGCCATGTTGCCAAGTGCATGGAAGATGACAATGATAGGAAATAGTTTTAAGATAAAATTATACATGGATTTTTTTTCCACAGTTTTTGAGGAGGAGAGAAGGAACATGGTACTGTAAACTTAGAGACACTACCCTGCTGACCTTGGTAGTCTCAGATGAGATTTTTGGAGGCTAGTGATACATTTGCTGAACATTTTTAATGGAGACAACTGGAATATGACCCACATTCAGCAAAGGCCCAAAGACCCTAATATGAATGACCAAATTTAGTATTTTAAGGCAGTTCTTTTTAGCCTTTAGTTAATTTTAGACTGAGGCTTGCACTGTTGATTGATCAATGGGAAGACAGCATGTAAATGTTCTCATATATGGAAATGTGTAAAGGTTTGTTTGTGTGTGCTGTAATTAATTGATATGGAAATCTTTTGCTTTAATACTAACAAAAATTTACTTGGGCAACTTGTGCCATCTGAACTCAGCTCTTGCAACCAGGGTGACTTCCATTTATTCTGGTCCAATACTTTATCCAGCTCTACCTTCCTTCTGTAGTATTCTTTCAGTACTGGTATTGTATTATTAAGAGAGGACTTGCCAGTGGTATCTGTTCTTATTGCTGTTTTGTGGTTTTGTGTTGTCTTATCTCACCTATGTTAGATTTCATGATCTACTCCCACATCCACCTCCTCTGGAAGCCACAGCTGTAGTCTAACAGGACACACTGATTCCTGGTACTGTTATACAAAGGAAAGAGTTAATGGTGGCCTCTGAGGAAACAAGACAGTAAACTCTAGATGCTATATTCAGTACTCAGTAAACAAATTGCATGGGAGTGGAGAACTGGGGCTGAGGACTCCCTTCTCCATTCTCACAGCCCTCACTCCAGAGGATGCAGCTCAAGCTCACTTCTTCCGAGGTGCTGGAAAAATGAATGCCCTGCATGCTTGCATTACATGAGACAAGGGGACAGCTATCTGTTAGACAGAAATCCACAGGAAACCAGGCTGTACTGGCTCCCAGAACTGCTCATGCTGCATTCAGTTGCTGCCTTTAAGACCTTTGGGCACCAAGGAGATGATGATGAGAGTGTTTCTGATGAGAGCTTTTCTGATGAGAGCTTTTGGGTTACTGAAGGAGTTTTGGAAGGATGCTTGGAACAGTGATAGAGAAGTCTAGCAATATACTTCTAGCTCAAACTAATACTCATAAATTTAAATATTCAATACAATTTCCTAGCACAACTGTGAGTTAAAGTGCTCTCAATAGCATAAAAATTGCCAAAGTGAACCTTCACAAAACATAATAGTCATAATTTTTCAGTAAATTAATATGGAAAATGTAAAGGAGAGCAGACTGTTTTCTATATCAACAGTTCACTGAGAAGATTGTTTTAATTACAAGGCTCTCACATCGTTTTATATTAGGTGTCTTGTTGAGGTTGAAAAGCCATTAGTGTCTCAATGTCTTGCAAAGCTTTCTCTACAATTGTATAACAGCTACTTAGCAGTTATGTGAAGCATACCATTTAAACAAAATTTAAGTCCACAATTACTCTGTTAATAAAATGTAAATTTAAAAATACATGCAACCATCATGAAGATGGAACATTTAATTCTCACTTAGCTTCCCACAGAATGAAGGGTTACTTTGGTAAAAGAGATAGGAAGACGGCAGTAATTGCTCTTATCTGCTGTTTCGTGGGTGAAAATAACTTCTAAGACTTTAAATTCTGAGGCCTGAATCAAGTGTTCATTTTATCTAGCTATAACTTCCCTGGAACATTAGAAGGAACAATTAGCATATATCTACCTGTATATCTTAACTTATGGTTAATGCATGGGAACGGTATGCTTAATTTTACTGCTTTGAAAATATATCCCCTGGAGAATAAAAGAAAGACTTTGGAGTTCTCAATAACAGTAAAAAACGAAGAACTTGATTTATTTACTTTCTCTTTTGTGATAGACATGCTCTTTTTGGAACAAATTCTCAGCAGTATGTATTAAAAAAAAATTAAAACCAACCAAGCAAATAAAACCCAAAAACATGATAAAGAGGATTTCTGAATATTCTGGAACTCAGTGGAAATACTGGTCCAGAGTGTCTCAGCCATAAGACAGTAGAAACACTGGCTTTCTTCTGACAAAGCTATTCTTTGATGACTATGTCTTGCCATTAACCTTCCTGGGACCATCACTGTAGCCAGCAGGAGGAATAAGTGAGTTGGTCCTGGAGAAGCAGCAATGCCAGCCAGCAGCTGACACAAGGAAGGTCTTCTGATGCTGGAGCAGTCAGAGAAAGGGTTGCAGAAGGCAAGACTAGGTTTACAACCCAACGAAGATAAGTGACATCAACCAGAAAATGCAGGTCCAGTACTTCTAGGAGTAGTTGTTAGCAACCAGTGAACAGTAGGAAAAAAAGAGGTAGCTTTTACCACTCCTGACCACCACACTGACAATAGGGAGCATCCCTCAGTAGGGAGACTGGCATCAAATTTCCAGACAAAAGGAGAAAGAACAGAAAAGGGAATTTGAAGAATTAAGCCTCAGGGAACAAGATCACTCTTGTAACCCAGAATTAGAGGAGCCTAAGGGACTTTTACATCTCAAACCCATCCAATGCCAAGGGTAGTTGGACGAATTCAAGACTACAAACTCTTTAGCAGCTGTCTGGAAATCTTATCCATATGTATCTGTTATCTCCCTTCATGGCGGCTGCTTAGAAACTGGTAATTTGAATCTTTGTTATTATCTTTGAACAATATACAAAAAAACATAAAAAAGGGGAAGTCATTCCCCTTTTTAGGGAAAGAACCTGATCCCTTTATTTCTCCTCTATTATCAGTCTCTCCTGAAATAATGTCTCCTTTAGAAGGTGCAGAGTCCAGGTCAGAAAAACATTTAGGAACATGTAAGCATCTAACTTACGTCATACTCTTAAAAAGAATTTAGAAACCTAAGTCGTATTTGATTTGGTCCTATATGGTGTGACTGGGAAATGCTGAAGGTGAGTGAGCTATTCATGCAGCCAAGGCATCTTCATTTTAACTCCTTTACTAAATGTTGTCTGATCTTGCCTATGAAGATCAGGTCAGCTAGTCACATCTTCCAAGTAGTTCACACCTCAAATTTTGAGGAAGAATCTTGTTTTCAGCATCTTACAGGTTAAATTTTACAATGCTGGACATTTTCTATTATGTTTCCCTATTGATCAGTAAATTATTAAGTTCTGTCTCCTAATGATCTGTGGTCAGAATATCAATCAAAATATTAATTTTATGCAAATTGTTTAACTTGTCCCCACCAGTTTTATTATTCATCATCCACATAGAAGGAATTTGCATCTAAAAAGTAAAGCTTCTCTGTTTTTGTGACGTCTTATATTTTTATCATTAAAGACTACGTCAAAATAACTCTGTAAAAATAAATTTTTTTAAAGTGTTAAACTATATTATTTCCTGTGTTGCCTGTATTATGGAACCTTACCCACGAAAAAAATTAGCCATTGCTACTTATTATGCACCCCCATAGCCTGTATTCTAGATCAGGGTAAACTCAGCGGTAAGAAAAGAAATGACTGAACACTATATGTGGAAAAAATAGAAACAGTGAAAACAAAAAGTTTACTGCAGTAGCTGGTCTGCAGTAACTTACAAATTACTAACAACTTATGTAAGTTTTACATGCCTATTCCATCTGCTATTCATTAAAAAACATGTTACCATGGTAACTGCCACATGCCATGGTATTTATGCTGCTTCTGATGTACAAAGCATAGTTTGTGTAGGAGTGTGTGTATGTATATGATGTGGCAGCTGTCGTCTCTGCCATTTTGTTGCTGCTCCAGAAAAAAATAAAGCAAGTAGTGGCTATGAATACTCATTTGAGTAACGATACTCACACCCATTTGACTAAGGGCCCACACAGATCTCCACATGGTTATCATCTGACCAACCCACACACGGGGTGTTCTCACAAGGGGGCAGAGCTGGGTGGGCTACCTTTAAATATAACACCGCTATCTGTCACTGAATTAACAGGCTGGGAAGCAAAAAGATACCCATATTTTTAGCGACACACAGAAAACAAAGGCTTTCAGAACGACCCTTTTCATCATTCTTTTAAAAATATAGATGGGAAACAGCCCAAATGGCTGTGCCCTTTAGACAAATATAAACTTACCATGTAATAGGAAAGGAGGCAATTCAAAGTACTTCCCAATATTCCTGTTTCTGCTCATGATTTTAAAGAGTACTTGCTGGAGATGGACAAGCTGGTGAGAATAAAATAGACACAAAATTTTGTCCAGTACTTAGTTGGTATTGAACCTCTCTTGAGTATTGATAGTATTATCATATATATTATTTTCATTCTGTCTGCTGTGCATTTAAATTTAACATTTCACAGAAAAAATATCCCTCAAAAATCTATTTGGATACCATTTTGTCTTTATTCATATAAATCAGTTTCTATTAAGAATTTCAAAGACGTGGTCTTATGAGATGTCTTGTTTGCTACCTGCCTGAAGAAATGTTTAGTTTCATGTTTGTATTCTATACTCTCATACAGTTACGCAGCTTTCCAGTTTAAGCCAACTCACTTCATTTTTACTGAGCTTGCTTGTCATAAACAATCAGCAAATAGATATTTCAAGTTCATGAATATGATCTCAGATCAATGGTGACCGGTTCCAAAGGCAAAAATACACTCAAAAAACCCTCTGAACTCGTGTTGATTCTGTTTTCTTTTGTAGATTAAAAAAAAAAAAAAAATTGGAGAGAAGCTAAGGAAATTGTCTGCATACCCTCGCATATAATATTTTACGCAGTTCACTACCTAAGGAGAAACTTCTGCTTTGTGGAATATGTACTTAAATAAAGTCAGAAAGCTGAAGAACTACTTATGCTCCAAGCCATGAAATAACCTCTTTTCATTAAAAAATACCTGCAAACTGATTAATAACATAAGACGGAAGGAAGGGGCAGTATCAGTGACACTGGCGATTAGAGATTAGAGAAGCAGCCTGGCTGTATTTATTAGCCTTCTTGCACACTTCTTGACAATGAAAAATCAACAAACCATATCAGAGTCTGTATTACAGGAAATGAACTGAAGCATCTTGAGCAGAGCGACTGCTTGCACACCTTCAGCTGACTTTTAGGTGTCCCAGATTCATCCATTTCAGAGAATCTCTGTAGAATAAAAATCATGATATACAGCTGTGCAAAGATTACAAGGATGCAAATAGATGGTTTTCTTCAGCAGAATGTGTTTGCTCCTTACTGAAAATATCTCAAATGTGTATACTGAGCAGAATAAAAAGCAAGAATCACTTATTAATTTGAAGGAGATATCAGGCCTCAGCCTGCATAGCTTTGCACATTGTGGAATCTTTTATAACCCTAACTGTAAGTGCCTATAAAATTCTTTTCCTCATCAGAATTTTCTTTTCATACTTGCATACAGAACTTCAGGCATTTGCACAGGTGTATGACCAACAGTGGCCTGACAGTGCTTTATCATAAAATATCAGACCCTGAAATCTTTTTCTTTCACAATTACGTATCTTGTACTTATTTGTTCTTAAGAACAGAGGAATAAAAGAGCAAAACTTGGGAATTTCCATAGCCATAGGAAGGAAGCAAAGGAGCTAATTAAAAAGCCCTCTCTCCCTACATTAGTGATACTTGGTGTGTATTACAGCAGCCTGAGTTCCTCTCATTTTGCCATGCATCTGACCCCACGAGGCTGTTCTAGCAGTCAGGGAATTAGTGGAAAGTCAACATGTCATACTCTGACCCTGAGGCAACAGCCAGAGCAGGTTATCATAGGAGTCATTATAGCTTTAAAAATGGAATCCTCAATTGGCCAGTTAAGCCTGTTTCAAGCTGTCAGAATGATGCAAAGCAGCAGCATCAGGTCAGAGAAGGCATTTTCAGGTTTTAGAGTAAAAGAATGAATAGCAGTCCTTTGATAAAGAATTTTAAGATTCACCAGGCATGGAGTCAGTTCTGTGTGCTTTTGGATTTTTGGTAGAGAGCTATTAGCATTCATAAATAAATATATCACATAAACAGTAACTCAAAAAAACTCCACCATCCCAACCAATAAACAACAAAACAAAAACTTTGAGTCTTGGGCCTCTTGCATTTCCAGTTAGTACTAGCCTTGCATGCAGCTGCCATGCAAACTTCTCCCAGACCAAAACACACCACTTTATCCAATGCACGTTTGCTTTCCACATCATGTCCAGTGCAAGGTATTTTAAGAATCCAGGGTGGAAAGGTTTCATTCCAAAGAAAATAATTATTTTATTTGTTAAACTAGATTAAATGTACAGCACCATGTATGTCTAAATATTAGGAAAGGAACTGGTAGAAACAACTGTGTAATTCCAGGATGTTGATGACATTAACCACTGTTATTTGGCCCAGATTGCTCCACACACCTAAATGGTTATCTTTTATCTACCACTGCATTTCTTCTCTCTGTATATTCAGCTGTAATTACCCTATCTTTCAAGATGATACCTCAGGTAGTCATGACTGTTGAGCTACAAGGAGCAAGGGAAACATCTTCAGCTTTAAAAGCCGTCACAGGTTTTTGCAGGTGTGTTTGAGACTAGCATAGCACAAATGAAGTTATCTAATATGAGAGCTAGACAATATGCACTACATGCACAGAGGGGCAATTAGCACAAACAGGGGAAAAATCTACGATGCTGGAAAAATAAACAGAGCTTCTCCACATAGACTCTGAAATCCCAATTACATACCAGAACACAGATGTTAATCCTGTAAAAGAAATACAATTGGTACCTTTGGGTTATGATTAAATCCTGCAGGCACTGAACAAAATACATACCTTTCCTCTTTACAACACATTTTCCTTTTTGTTCAGAAGCAAAAATTCTTTTGCACACAATTCCCATCCATAGGTATTTATATAAAGAAAATTATCTTTACTATCATTTACTCTCAAGCTTATAGCATACAAGAATCTCATCTTTCTCTCTCTCTCAAAAGAGGGTTAGCAAAAGTGAGATCAGTGATTCTGACAATATAATCATCCAAGTCAGGATTTCCCAGGAGTTCAATTAGTCTTCCTTGTGTTATTCTCCTGTGTAGACTTTATTCCATTGTCCCTGACTAACTCTGGACCATTTCAACAAAATATGCTTCAACACAGTCCCTGGAACAAGACCAACTCCTCAACATGTTTTTGAAGATGTTAAGTGATACTCAAAACTTATCTTAAAGTGTTTCCTTGATGTATTCCACCTCCAGAAAATGACCATAGAAATAATGAAAGCATTTTAGATCATCATGCATACTTCTTCATAAAACAGGTATTGGGATTCCATTGTAATGGAATCACACTGCATAAAATACTGGGGGTCTATTCCACTGTGCATGGAAAATAAGACACAATATACCTCCTGTTGCAGAGTAAGGAGGTCTGACCTTATGGGATACTCCACATATGGACATTTTAAGAACAAGAAATTGTTATGAACTCCAAGTATAAGGCAAAGCATTTGACATGTAACACTAAAAAGAAATCACATCTTTTTTATTCCTGTCAACCACAGAGCACAAAGATCAAGAAAACAAAAGGGTGCAGTGCAGAAAATGATTTTTTTTTCCTGTCTGTCTTTG
>VYXC01006810.1:208509-227165 GCA_013397175.1 Platysteira castanea
GTGTGTGTATCTGTATCTAAATCTATAGATATAGATGATATAGATATAGATATACAGATATAGATCAAAGGGACTGGAAAGTACCTCTACCCCATCTTCTGTTTAAATTCTCAGAACTCTGCATCTCAAGAAGCAAAATTAAGCATTCTGGCTTTGCCCACGCAGGATAACAGCCTTAAATGTTGCAGGTACAGAGAAAGAGCAATAGTTTGCAATTCTGCCCTGCTCTGGAATCACCTAAAATAAATGCCAGGAGCCTTGAAAAGTCTTTGCTGGCAGTAGAATATCTGCATATGAAACTGAAAAATGATTTTGAAAACTTGGAGAGGAACTGTAGCCCAACTGGATCAATAATTTGGAGCACAGGACTGAACCATTGTGACCACACAACAGAAATAATTGCAGTTGCTGCTAAAAAAAGTAACATATCTCAACACAGCTGAGATCAGGCTAATGATTCACTTTGTTTTAAATGTGAATTATTGAAAGCAGGAATCAGAAAGTTCAAGGATGAAATTAGCCCCAAAACAAAATAATCTATTTTAAAGTTTTGGAAGAAAAAAAAAAAAAATCCCAATTTATACAGTACTGGGAAAAAGAAAATCTACAGAATACAAATCCAAGCTTCCAAGCTCAAAGTTAATCTGATGATATATCTGAATACTGATAACCTGGGCACAGTTCCATCTCCAGAGAGAGATATGCCTGCTATGATTATCTCTCTGGTAGCTGTCAAACAAAGAGATGTCATTCTGTCTACAGTTAAACAACAACAGATGGAACATACCCTCAGCCAAGGTAAGTACCATCCCTCCAACGCTTTCAAATGGAGCCTCACCATGGTTTGCACCAGTTGAAGATCTATCCCAGATCTCTATTCCAAGGCGAGGGTTAATCTCATCTGTAATATAAGCTGAGATCACCATCGAAGAAGTTACAGAACAAACTGTGTCTTTAAGGCACAGCCTTATGACTGTAGTGCCATTATGGCTGGTACCCTCATCACTTAGGCTTTCTTCTGGCTTCAGAGGACACAGCATATAAAGCCCTTCCATTTCATAAATTCATGAGCTGCAAGTCTTCTGTAAAAGAAGGGAACCAAGGCTTGGGAATAGAAGGTGTACCATCTTACCTGATTTTGCATATTGCTTCTGGCCAGTTGCCTGAACAGCTTTTACAGCCTCCACTGAAAAAAAGAGCAATTTTTAGGCAGCAACTCTTTAGTTGTAAGGGCATTGTTTAAAATTGGTCAGATGATCCAACTACCCTGCAGATACACTTTTCCCTTCATTGAGTATAAAGACACAGAAACAGTGTGCACTGAGTCTGATATCTATTCTGCAGTTGTTTACATGTAGGTTCGAAGTTCTAGACATTGTGCCCAACATGTTTTTAGCTTCAAAACTTTCATGCTTTCTATAACATTATAAATAAATTATGGATCAAAAATTATGAGGAATTAGATCTCTAATATTTATATGATGATTTGAGGGTATTTATCTTCAAATCAAAATAAATGATGCACCAAGAATAGAGTAAAATGTTGTATACACATTTTCATATAAAAAGAATTTCTTAGAAAGGAAAGGGGAAGAGAAAAAATGTTCCACATACACTAACCTTCATTCCAAAATTCCCATAAGACTAATAACTTTTGTTATCTTGATGCAAGACCATAGTGTTCTGGGTAGAATACAATTTGTAGGGAAATTATTTTCTGTTCTCTCATATGAATTAATCTTGAAATCACCTTAATCCAGTGATATTTATAATGAAATGTATTTCAGTTTGAGCATACATTTGCCAAGTTGTTCAGAAATACTGTTGTTTAAGATATGTGGATTGGAATTGTGATTCATGGACATTACAAATGGAAAATGTCTATTAGATGAGACATTCCTGCCAGTACAGCCTTGTTCCCCAAAGATTGCTTTCTGATCTTTTGTCCACTGTCCAGTTTAATTTCAAAGTCTATCTGCATGTATACGTTACGCCATTATGAGCAAGTGTGTTATTAAAATGTGTGATGTGTTTTGTATCTACAATTTTTATGCAAAAAGCTTTCTTTATTACTCGGGGTGGNNNAGTGGTGTGTTGTGTAGCGGGGTGGGGGGGTGATGAGAAAAAAGATTATTTCTCTTTTTTTTGCTCTAATTCTGGAAGAGACCACCCAAAATCCTACTTGACAAGGGACCCACATCAAATGGTATTAATAGTCTGAAGGAACCACAGTGGCTAAGCAAAGACAGACAAATATGCCTCATGAGTTTACTATAAATGCATCTCAGCAAACTGAAGTTCAAGGCCACTTGAAAACTGCAGTCAGAAAGCTTTATAAGCACGCAGATACTGAAACTCACCCGTGGTCCCATACTGCTGCAGGTACCTGACCATCAGTTCAGTGCTCATGCAATTCTCTAAATATAAATGGCAGTGACTACGACATAAATGGATCTAAAGGAACACGCCACACTATAGAAAAATGGTATTATCAGGGACACCAGGGACTTAAGAAAACATGGTGGTCAGAAGAGGAATTTTGAAATATCTGGTATTTTGAAATATCTGTTCAGACCAGTTCATTATTTTGAGATCACTTATAAGGCTCATGCAGTAAACAGGCACTTTGCTGGACACTGGAATTTGATTTCTATTTATCCCATATTAGACCAAGAAATGCTTGGAAGGAGAAAGAATGGGCTTCTGTTTTACAGTGTAAGCTAAATTCAGCTCTCTCAATTTGAATGGACAATCCTTCATTTTTACATGGTCCCAGCTGCTGTGGTATCCAAGGAGCATATCATGCTTAAATTGTACTGTCCTGTCTCAAAAGACAGTCACACCGTTACTGATAGTGCAAGTTCCCCCTTTCTCATTTTATATAACAAAATCTTTGAGACAGAGGAATATAAATGTAACTCAGTACCTGCCCCTAATATATAGTTCCCAGAATCAGGCTTTTAACATGAAAAACAGAAGTATCTTTTAGAACAGGATTCACAGGCACAGAATACTGAAGTTGAAAGTTTCCTCAAATCCTGCCTGCTCTACCTAAAGATATCTGTGAGTTTGGTATCTTTGCAGGATCACAGCTGCAAATCTGTGGCTTGACTAGGACGCCTGAAGGAAATACTCAGCTAAAGAACAAGGAATTTTTAAAAAGGTAGAAGAGGACACAACGGGATGATTGCAGGCAAATATTTAGAGTACATCTGCCTGGAAAGAGGAAGGTCTGGACTTTAAGCCGTCTTAAATCTGAAGAACTGAAACTCATGTCTCAGACTTTTAAAAATTTCTTGATTACCAAAGTAACAGTAAAGAAAAAGGGGAAAAGGACAGTGTGTAGGATGACCCACCAGGAAAAGGAGCAGGTAAAACAAGGTTTGGCTAAACAAAGCAAATACATTCTGTGGTCTTGTGAGGGAAGAAATGAGGGCTCTGGTACACTAATGAGCAAGACACATAGCCTAAATAGGAACTCTGTTTCCGAAGTTCATGTCAGAGAGTAGTAGAGAAGTACAACCAGAAGTGTTAACAAGAACTGTGTCTAACCTAAAAAGAATTGTGATAAAATCATCCTTACTAAGGGACCATTTCCCCATGTTGAACAGCAATCGTTGGGTAAAATGGATAAATATTTTCTTGTGGAAACAGAAAGCAGAACCAAGGGTTCTACCTTCTAACCACAGGCTTTGCTACTGTGTGTCTTATCCATATATAAGTGCAATTTCTCCTTTTGTGAACCTTGACTGCCCTTTCTGCGCAACACAGATTTCACAATAAAGACAGCAGTTATCTACTCTTTTCCCAGAGCAGACCACAATAAGAGATAGTAAATTTTAAATGCCACATACTGAAAGGAACATACAAGGCAGGGAAGAAAGTGATTCTGTGACATAATCCAGCAGGGAGAAACCACTCGTCTCATTAGCGTGATCCTAAGACACTTGCCTATACATGAACTGAAACATTCAAAATAGTCCCTGTTAGAAAACAAAGGGAAGAACAGGGGAAAGGAAAATTACAAGGCACAATGTTTCATTTTTAGTAGCCAAAATGATGCACAGACCATTTCCTTCCACTTAAAGCATTATATCCACAGGAAAGATGTACAAGTGGTGTATGACAGGTCATTCTTCCTTCAAGCTTGTAAAATATACACATATATGTTGCCAAAACTACCATGTTTGTGCTGAACTCCAGGCTGTGTGTACATGGCAGGCACTCAGAGGACACCTAGCAGATCAGGATTTTTAGAGACATAACTGAAAATATCATTTCTATATAGACTCCATATGAGCCTACTTCTATTCTCAACTCATCTGAGGACAGTGGTGCTTTTGAATGCATTTAAATGATCTTTTTCTATCTTTTCTTTTTCAGACAAAGCCAACGTACATGTCCTCTCAGGCACCTTGGCTGGCTGAGTTCTCACAGAGCACTTCCCTGAACAAGGATGCCTAAATTAAGCTTGAGTTACACTTTAGGTTCCTAAGTGTTTTTTTGGATGTCAACCAGACTAGGAAAACTTGTCCAAGGTCACTTACAAAGTCTATGGCAGAAAAGGAAACTGATCTGGGGTCTCTGAGGTCTCAGGCTAGCACCCACAGCACTAAAACATCTTTAATCTCAGCTGCTCTTATCGAACCAAAATGACAGAAAAGATAATGACAGGAATGAACATGCTGAGGGATCAACTAATTTCATCTAGAAGATTCTGAAACATGATCTATGCTTAATTTTATCCATTTATTACTTTCTTACCCTCTGCAGATGATTGCAGAAATGCCAAATCAATCTATTTATAAAGCAGTGAAACAGTCGAGTGTTCTCTAATGCACCATTTCCAAGTGCAAGCAATATATGTTGACCAGCTCGTAACTATCTTGGCAAGGATTCACACACCTGTTAGGATTTTAATTTATCAAAGACAGACATATTTATATGTCTGTCTGTGGCTGCATGCTCATGAAGTAGGAAAGGATGTTAAAACAACACCAGTGCTTTAAGAGCAGCCAGGAAACTCAGCGTTAAGGTTTATTCCTCTGTCCTTAGCTCACCCGTGCTGTGCACAGCCTCCTATATGCCTAGAAAAGCCTATGAACAGAGCTGATAAGAGTCAAACAAGGCTCTGCAATGCTGTGCCAAAATTAACCAACCTTTAGCAAATGTAGAAGAAAAAAAAGCTTGAATTGTGCCTACCATTGTCTAGGTGAGGTGGGGTTCAGATTTGGCATCTTTGATTTTTCTTTGGTTAATGAAGGTAATGATAACAAACTTCCTCATATGAAGACTGTTAATATTCTTCATGCATAACAGCCCCCAAGGATCTTGGGGAGCATTCTGGTACTCCCATAGAGTGCCTGCTGCTCTCTGCACATGTGGTATAATTTCCATAGACCTGTTTCTTTCAGACCCATTACACACATAAAAGATACATCCTCATTATCAGCAGATCATTCAAGTGATAGTGGTGACTCCTCAGGAGGCAGACAAGTACACCAACCCACAGTGAAGTGTGTTTTATAGACCAGGTATAATTCCACAGGAAATGCTGGAAGGCCCTTGACTGAACCAGCGCCTAACACCACCACCATTCCACAGTGACCACAGTGACAGGAAGAGGTTAGGCACTGCCCTGCCCTTAGTCCACAACAGAACTGAGGTTAATGGGACCTGCACACTTGGATATAGTCTTAGTCTCAATATTTATTTTAAAAAATCCTGTTAATTTTTTTTTACCCATCAAACTGCCAAGCCACCACTAAACGGTGTCCTGAACTGCCACAGGAAAGTATTTTTGATGTACCAGACAAGACTGCAAAATATTGGCATAGTTCTAAACTATTATAGGTAAAGAGACATTAGTCCCATTTTTTGGGTGTACTTTATTTCCTTTTTTAAAATAAGAGTTTAATATTGACCATTATGCCATGGAACAAGTTTCTGAATCATCCAGATATATTTTTCTGATATTAATTAGTTGAAGTTTTAAACTGAATCTTCAAGGCAAAATAGCACCATTTGTGACAAATAAACACATAACACATTGTAATATCATCTTCACAGCTTTTTAATTATAAGATTTATTAAAAAAACAATTATTAACTGACAAAACTTGAATTTTATAAACAACACAGTGGGAACAAAAAATAATCCCAGTCTGAGGCTTCTGTATTTCTATGCAAGTGTTCCAATTTCCATTACTTTTAACTTAAAAAAATTATGTTCTAGGATAGAGTTAGTGTACTTCCTGCAAAACCTGTACAGTAATTCTTGACGAGAACTTTATAGAACATATTGAAGTGCACTCAATTTTTACAAACATATCCCAATACAGATGTAAAACCTGCACACAGTGCATGTAACAATGTGCAGTTAGCAGAAATAACAAGTTAAATAAAACTACTAGCAACCTCAAAATGCAAGTACTTTATGCTGAATCTATCTCATTTCTAATTGGGTTATCAACAGCCACTGATTGTACTTCAGTCATTAAGCAGAGAGATCAGAAAGAACTAAAAGGGCAGTCATTTGCATATCTTTTCTAAGCCATATCCTTTACACTATCCTTACAACTGTGTTACCTTGCTTGTCTTGCAGTAAGTCAATTTCTAGTGCTGTGAAGAAAAGAAACAAATACACATATTACATTAAAATTTGTGCTAAGGGAGCTAGACCAATAGCTATATGGAAGTTCAGGAAATACACAATCTCACCTGTAAAGCAAAGTTTGGCAATCTGAATTTCAGGAACAGTTCAAGCAGGATACACTCACAGGAAAATGAATTCTAAATTCAAAATACCCCTGCTATCATACAGACTTGGCTCACTTTTTGCTCCAGTTCCTTTACTTTCATGATATGTCTCATCTTGGTTTAGCTCATTGACAAAGGACAAGTTCATGGCAATTTTAAATTGGTTTACATTGGCTTGAGGGAGGGTTGCCCAGTCAGGATTTAGTCAAAAATGGTTTATGTTGACATGACTCAGGTCTGGGCACTCACTTTCCTTCCTTTTCTTTTTGGTTTATCACACTTTCAAACTCAATGACATATATCCTTGCCTGGAGGCAAAGGGGTTTTTTGCCATAGGTACTTAAAATGTTCAGCCATACTTCTGCTTTTACTTTGGTTATGAACTTCAACGGCTTCTTGGGAGAAGGTAAGTGCCGACACCAGAAAGCATGTCACAGAACGAGATTAAAACTTAATGCCCTACAGAAACCCTGTACAACCATACAATCCAGTGCAGTATAAGTAAAACACGTATTTTCAAGAATAACCTTTGGTATTCGGAAAGCATGTTCCACAATATAATACAACCAGCAAGCTTGAAATAGCAGCTTTAAAAGGTTTTCTTTAACAGTGATAGGAAAATCCTTCATTACATCAGAGAATATACTGTTGTCTGACACTAGGGAGGTACTAAAGCCCAAACTGCCCCTACACCTATTTGCAAGGCAGGTGTATAGTTTCCCATTTTTTCCATGATTTAGAGCTCCCACTATATGTTTCTTTGGAAATTTTCTGACATTAAGAGGAAATTGAAAATTCAAACACTTAGATTTAACAAATCTAGTCGTTTTTATATCTTTTACATCATGTTGTCTTGGTTTCGGAGACAAAATTTCAGGAGGAAACACTCAGGAATGAGCGCCTCCTCCAAAGCGAAAGGGCCACCCCCTTTCCTCTGCCAGTGAGGCAAACTGATGACAGAAGGTGAAAATGGAAAAAAAACCCGAAATGTTTATTTACACAAAACGAAAAAAACAGGGTAGAACAGGAAAAAAACTCAAAATACAACAAATGCCCAGAGAAGGAAAAAAAAAAACCAAAACAAAAAAACCCCAAAACCACACGGGCTGGCAACCAGTGCCCCCAGTCTCCGGGAAGGGGAAAGGGAAGGGGAATCCACGCGGCGGCCTGGAGCAGGGCAGACGGAAGAAAAACCCGTTCATCCTCTGGCGCTGGCCCTCCTCCTCGCAGCAGGCAAAGCCGGCGGATCTCTGCGTGCCCTCGGCCCACGGCTCGGCCCTCCCCGGGGTTCGGACCAGCCGGGGCCGCCCCGCGGCCGCCCCGGATCGGAGAGAAGGGAAGGAAAGGCAGGGAGGCCAGGGGGCGGGAAAGGAAAAAAACCCAACAAAACCTTTTTTCCTGCTAGCAGGAACACCACCAAAAAAACCCACCAAGAGGCAGGGCAGCGCCCCCGGTGCGCTCCCTCCCGAGCACGGCCGAGGCTGCTGGAGCCGGAGCCGCCGGACCGAGCCGCTGAACCGACCCGCACCCGGTCCCGCGGCTCCGGCCCTGCCCCCGGGGTCCATCCTACAGATACAGCAGCCTTGGGCATTAAGCACACAGTTACGGAATAAAGCAGCCTCATAGCATCACCCCAGGACACATGTATATCTTGTTACCCCGTTTCTCCTTTACCCTCCTCGGTCTCTCTTGGCTCTTCCCTGAGCCTGTCTAGATTGCATACAAGAAAGGGGAAAGGAAAGTCTTGTACGCATCAGTGTTATCCCTCCAGCTCTCTATGACTGCTTTTCTGCAGAGCGCAGGTAGTTCAACACAAAGAGCTTTCCCTGAGTTACTCTGGGAAGTTATTTCAGCCATTTCTGCAGTCAGTAAGAAATAAAAGTGGCATTGAGTAACTTACTCACTTTGTATTTTCTAAACCAGAGTAAGATGCTGATGAACGTAATTTACATGCTTCATCCAGAGTGTCTTTGTAATGACGAATCACCTGAAAACTCTGAGAAGTCAAAGAGGTAAAGGAAGGTTTTCTAATAATTTGTCTTATCCTGAAAGCCTGTTTTCCATTCTCCAGAAAATAAAACCTTTTGATTACCTTCATTCCATTTCTGACAAAAGCTCAATTGAAGGTAGACTCAGCTAGTCAGTACTACAGTGACAATTTTTGCCTTCATCCAACCCATTAATTTTTAAGGTAAAAAAAACTGAACTACAGCTGGCTGTTATGGGCAATGGTGAATAGCTCAGAGAAACCAAACATGGCTTTAGAAAAAGCACTTAGAAGATTGAAGCCCTCCCATTCACACTGCCATGGCAAAAGGCATGCTCCAGGTCACAAGCCTTAGTGAGCTGCCTTATCACTCAGCCCAGAGGTTAAAAGCCTTCACTAGTGTGTACTCCCATTTGTAGCACCTGAGGTAACAGTTAGGAAAAGAGTCGGCACCTGATCAGCATCTCAAGTGTTCTAACTTAATTGCCAGCACTTGAAAATTCACCTGTGGTAATCCATTATTCAATGACAGATCTCTGCAGTAGTTCATAAGGAGTACCTTGTGGCCACACCTCCAACTTTAGCTATATCTTGACCTTTCTGACAGCTCAACTAATGGCAGGGGAGTAGATAAGGTATCCCTGACAGATAATCTCTTGTTCAGATGTCCAGTACAACACTATCTTTCCATCATGCTTATAAACCCAGCTCACAACTCTTGATTGTGTCTATAGCCTGTATGTATGAGTTTAGTTCTGGAAAATACTGTTGTCTCAATTTTCTACTCTTAAAGGGATTCACTTCCTCTTTAGCAGCTGAATTAACTTATATGCATACATAGAAGACATCTTTACCAAAGATATGTAATGACCCATTCATTCTTTATTTGCAGAGCTTCCTTCCTAAATGTGCTTGGAGACACATGAGGTTTTTCCCAAAGTCAAAAGCCCTGCCAGTTTCACAGACATTCCTTATTGGCAGCTGTAGCCATAAGAGAAATATTTGTCTTATTCCATGGAGCCACAGGTGAAGATGACGTATTGAGATTTTCATGGATGATTATGTTGGCCCAAATAGAAAAAGATTCCAAAAATTTAAATTATTCCTGTTGAACCAAATGACCTTAGATACAAGCTTCACATTTTGATATTTTTCATCACTTCAGGGAGTACTAGAAGGTGAGGTACTACTAGCCAGCATGGAATACTCTTACACCATACGTGAAAATCATCTCATCATAGTGCAAGGATTGTCATGTCATCCTACAGAAGGCTAAATAATGTCTGGATTTCACATGTTAATGTGTGCTGGCAAAAGTATACTGTAGGATACTCTCAATGACAACTTTGCCCTTTATATTCTGAAAAAATACAAAGAGAAAAAATATAAAAGAGAAAAACCGCTAAATTTCTAATATTTTACTGAAAAGAAAGTTGGTTGCTTTGTAATCCTCCACAGTGAAATCCTATTTATAGCAACAGTGTAATCAAATAATACGTGATCACTTGGAGGTTTGCAACATTTGACAAATTGTAATTTTGTTCTTCACAAACTCCTAAACACTTCCTGCTAAGTGACAACAAGCATCAGCAAGTTTCAACAAACCTTCTGCAGTTTCTTTATCTCACTATAAAGAACAGATGCCGTTTTGGGGCTGCTGTGAGCTCTTCTGTTCTTTGTGTAATGTGCACATGTATATGTTAGTGCACATCAAATGAAAATGTGATAGCCAAGGCCCATCTCAGATGCTTTTTCTATGGTGCACAGTAAGCAAACAGCTGGTTCCAGGCAAGAGTCTTCTGTCAATCATGGCAAAAACGTGATCCACATAAAATTTCATAGCAAAAGCGACAGAATTCTCAGCATTAATAATGAAATTTGGGCTGTTAAAATATACAAAGATGCTCCCACAGTGTTTTCCACTATGTCTGTGAAAATGATTATCTATTTCTGCCCTTCGCCAGTAGCACGTGGGAAGTATCAAAAGTACATGAGTTAAATAGAGCTGATGCTCCCCAGAAAGCAACTACTTTCAGGCTATCAGCATGACTTAAAATCTTTCTGCAAAGAACTTTACAAAACAAGGAGCCCGGTGAACTGCGGATTTCAAGATGGTAGGAATTCCATTTTATGAAAGTGTAAAAAATGTCCCCTATGCTTTAGAACATTGTTGAACAAAGTTTTGAGTGTCCCAGCCTTTACCAGTACACCTTTTTTTTGGGTTGTTTTCCTTTCTGAGCTCCTTTATAACCAGGAGTAAAAAGACAAACATAGAAGTTTCACTAATTACACATTGAAAATGAGATTCCTTGCAAAAAGAAGGGACTTGTGTTTGAAAGGCAGTAACATTCCTGACGAAGAAGGAAAGCAAGAAGACATGCAACTAATGAAGGGCATAACATCAAAGACAATGCAGGAAATGAAACTGAGATGTAAAAATGGCTCACCTCAGAGAGGGGAACAAAAATTACCAAAATCAGATGAAAAAAAACTTAGAGAATGTACAAGGTTATCTAAAAAAAAAAGCATCACATCAAGAAGTATATCTTGAGACAGGCTATGTCAATTTACTTTGTTAGCAGGTAGTCAGCTGCATCATTATACAAGTATTGAAAAGGTAGAAAACGCAGCGGATAGAAGAATATGATGTCTTCCCTGCAGTTGCCTTATGATGGCATTTTCTCATCCTGAGTAGTCCTCCCATTTAATATGTCCAAGTTTTCCGTTTGTTTTTCACTGGAAAAGTGGCAATTCATTCACAGCAAAACATGCAGGAGAGAACACGTATGTTGCAGCAAGCATGGACTTCTAATTCTAGGAAGACTGTAGTATACACATCAGAATAACCAGAGGCATAACAAAAGAGGCGTCTCCTGCAGGAAGAAGACCCATGTTCAGGCTCTGTTCCCCTGGAGTTAGAACTAAGATTTCAGCTTCAGCCTTTTCCCAGTAAGCCCTCAAGGCTATCCATTACTCTTGATGGAACATTTTCAATCTCAACTATTAGAGCAGATCTATTTTGTATAAATTGTATTAGGTATTCATTGAATTTTGGGTCTCACCACCAGGGGTTAGTGCCCTAATCACCTGGCTATTCTAGGAAGACATGAGGCAGGGCAGAACATGGTAGGAATCACATAATATGACTCAACAGCTTTTATAAAGTTCCTCTATTGAGCTCCACACTTCATCATTGCTGACCTCACTTATGGGAGTCCTGACACTTCTCCAAACCTCCATTACCCAGTGAGATGATGATTGTGTCATTGGTAGAATTGGTTGAAATGTCTTTGGCAGACCCTTCTCTTTTTTCCCTTGTAAGATGATAAGGGGATTGGATCTAAAGTGAAAAGCCATAGGATAGTCTAGAAACAGCAAAACAGTTTTAAAACAACTAATAACTTCCTGACAAAGTGTAATTTTGATGTACTAAAATAATCCATTTCTTGCTCTATTGAAGAAAATAATTTAAAATAAAACAAAACAAAACATACAAAATACAACTGAAAAAAAAAAATGCTGGATGCACAGGTCTGTGTGTTTACCTCTACACATAGTTTCTTTTTTAAAGAAGAGATGTAATTCCAAAGTACCTGTAAAGGAAAGTCAATGAAAGGCAGGGATAAGGGCCTTTGTTTTGATAAAGCAAAATTTAACTGTAAAATACTCACATCTGAAATTTAAAATTACATGGAAAAGCTTCACTTTGAAACAATATGGAGAGTTCTTGCTATTGTCACAGGCTTTCTCGAGGAATTCCTTTGTTAACACCACAATTAATTTTTAATATCACATATGGTGTTACAGTACATTAAATATTTCAGTTAACAATGGCAATAGACAAATGAGACGTATGAGAGCTCAGCATTGTAGAGCACAGACATTCATGCTTACTGACTTTCATAGGCTTTTTCTACAAAGATTGTTCACTTTCACGCAGTTTATATGAGTCAGACTCTTGATAGTTCATTGATTCATTGACCCTACATGTGTAGCATTCCCTGCAGAGACACCAGGTCAAACTCTTAAGCACAGAGCTGGACTTGACCAAAGAAAGGCCTCAGCAGAGTAAAGGGAACCTTTATTCTACCTGAAGGCTTTGCCATGCATGACAAGCAGGGGAGAGCAAAAGTGTACAGGAGAAGAGGAGTCACCAATTGAGTAGAGAATGGTAAGATTAAAAAGAAGGGAAGATTGCTGCCTTTTTTCTTCTTTTCCTTGTCCCCATAGGACCAGTAGTGTGAAGTACACACTACACAGCTCATGACCTGAAGTTGATTATGCCCTACTATGGAATCCTAATCTACTTGGTAGCTGGAAGAGGGAATGGACTTGGAATTTCACATCATGGCAATAAGCCTTGAGGTATGCAGTAATTCATACAAGACATATCCCATCCATGGAATTCTGTACCTCCCCAGTATCTTCAGACCTAACAGGAGCAAGGAAAGGTGCTGGTGCTGCAGAGGGAGGTCTCGGTAACCTTTGCTTTATAGAATCCTAAAATAGTAGAACAGTTCACATTGAAACAGACCTTTTCAAGATTGCCTAAGTCCAACACCTTCTACAATAAGCAGGGATACCTTCCACTAGATCAAGTTGCTCAGAGCCCCATCCAACCCAACCTTGAATATTTCCAGTGATGGGGAATCTACCACCACTGTGCCAGTGTTTTACCATCTTCATTGTAAAATGTTTCTTCCTATCTAATCAAAATCAACCCTTCTTCACTTTAAAACCATTATATCTCATACTGTCGCAACAGGTCCTGCTAATAGGTTTATCTCTATTTTTTTACAGGCTTTAGAGACATTTGTAGATAATTCTCGAATGTATATTATGTCTTGTCAACACTGTACCAAATGTTAAAATTTATTTATCATTTTATAATCAATTTCTAGTTCATGTTTTCCTTTCCAATACTCATAAGGATGTCATCTCATAAAAGATAAAAACCACTGGTCATCTTCCTTAGTGACTTTTATATTCTAAATGCTCTTTTTGTGCTTTCATATTTTCAAAAGAGTGGTCTTTTATCCAAATCAGTTCTGCTTCTCATATGAAGAGTTCATGATAAACCATAAATAAAAAATATATTACAGTTTCCTAAGATTATATAACTTGGGGTATATTTCCAAAACCCTTGTTTAAGAAAGACTTTTGAATTTAGTAGATAGAGTACATGAGGTCAGCCAAAAAAAAAAAAAAAAAATTAAGCTTTACCAGAAATTCTACCCTCTGCCACAAGTAGGTCAACAATTTCTGTCATTATTGACAAATTTTTTTTCATTCTTTCTTCGTGCAGCTAATTCCAGCACAGCTGTCACATAGATTTGAGATGATAATTTTTTTTGTTATGATACTTATGAGCTGTCTGAAGTTATACAAATCAAAAATACCTCTCTTCTTAAATAATTCTCTGACCTCTCTTGATTATCCATAAAATCATAAAAATAAGAACAACTTTGAAAATTGAAAAAAAAAAAAAGTACTCCTACTAAGCAACAAATCTTTTCCAATATTTCATTCTTTGAAGAAATTTGGTGTATATGAAAAAAAATGACAGCAGAGTTTCTGTGGATTAAACATAAGGTATATCTGATCTCTGACATCCATGTGTCATCTCAGTAGAGATTACTATAAGAACTGGCCAAAAGTTTTGAAATTCTTGTGCTTCTAAGTGACTTGTGTACTAATATTTTTTTGCTTTGAATTTCAATTTCAAAATTTGTGAAAATAATTAAATAGAAGAATAGTCAAGAAAGAAAATGAACATTCACATAACACTGAGAATAAGTGGTACTGTGATTTCAGGTTCTAACTGCCAACACAGCATGCTGGCTTATCTCACTATTAATGTAGAGGAAAAAAAAGGGTTTACATCAGGAAATAGAGCATGACAGTCATGATCTACGAAAAGCAGAATACATTTTTTAATCCTTAGAACAGTGAGCATTTTTCCTGCTGTATTCTTGCTTGAATAGACACTTTACTGGATATCATGTGATTTGCAAATCCAGTTTAGTTCATCTGAAAAATATCCCAGATCAGGAATGTTCTTTTTCTTTCCTAATCATTTTTCTTAGTCTGCAAATTAAATGCGATTCAAACCTCTCTATCAATATGCATTCAAAATAAAACTTTTCCCATTAGAGTTAGCTGCACCTAAGAAACATATGCCAACTGATACACGAACATGAATGAATCTTCAGAAACCGCGAAATCAGCTTCTTATGTGGTACTGATTTCACCATCTTTCCACCCAAAGGTTTTCTTTGGATTTCTTTTTAGCTTTCTTTTGCATGCATATTGCAAAACCCTGGACACCTTACTCTCAAGGAAAATTTTTTGTGTGTGTGTATAAGTTGAAGGAATACCAAGAAAAGCTTTTTATTGTGTATGTGTGATCTATATGTAAAATTCTTAGGGCAATGCTATATATAAAAGTGCTAATAAAACAGGTATTGCAAAGCTGATAAATGCAAACACATACTGATGTTCACAAAAAAAGAACATGATAACCCACTCATGATTTGGTAATTTTATAGGTCTTACTAAAGTTCAGGGCAACATTAAGAAGACTAAACTTATTACTCAGCTCTGATGCTTTGAGTCAGAGTGCCTTTGATTGAGGGTCAGACAAAATAGCACTTACCACTATTATGAAGTGACTGATTATCCTAATATCTGATTTGAAATTTTAAAATAAAAAGACTGTTAGGGGTCTGGAAATTGTTGGATGTGTGTTTTCTAGCTCTAATTCTCTTCAGATTGCTGAGGATATTTCTTTATTTCTCCTTTTGTTCCCATTATGGTGCTTTCTGTTTTTCACTCATTTTCAGTTGTTTTTAATCCGTCACAGAGTGCCCCAGCTTGCTTTCACTTTCAACTGTAACCTAATATTGTTCCCCAACCTCATTCTATTATTTCCTCTGAGGAAAAGCAGGAAACTTCAACTATCATCCCTCGACACAAGAGAAAAAAGGAGTGAACAGATACATGTTCTCTTCTAGGAGAAACAGAATTCTGAAATGGTCTGAAAAAAATTAGCATCTATCTCATATGTGCTGACTGTCAGATATTTGCATGTGATTCGTTTCCCGGCAACAATATATCCTGGCAAGCAATGATGAATTCTTTTCTTTTCATGATTCAATACAAGTTTTTAGTGCCTCAAATGAAGCTACTCATTCTTCATAATAAAATATAGAGAAGAGGATTAATAAAATAGAGCAAGATTTAAAGAAGGGGAGGATGATTAATTTTGCCCTGTTTACAAATAAACCCACCATAGGGTGTGTTAAAATTTGATGTGAATATTATTTCTTCTTAAAATTTACAACTCCACTCTTCCTATTGCTTCCAACACAATGCATTTGAACATAAGAGTAATATCTATAAAACTGTCTGCTGAAATCATGTTTTAAAACTGCAAATATCTGGCCCCCTAAAGCCTAGGCTTCTAGGCACAACTTACAGCTTTGGAAATATTCTTAAACCTATGCCTGTTAATATGCAATGAAAAGACCCCTGAGTCATTTCAAAGTCCATTTCCAAGCAAACAGTTCCAAGTCTGATTCCTAGTATGGGAAAAAAGAACCTAAGTACCCTTACTACCCAAATCTTGTGTTTCAGGTACTCAGACCAACAAATCACAGATGAGATCTCTCTCATCTGTGATAGTGACCAATTGGAAAGAAAACTCATGATCAGACTCCCACTTGAGGAAGGAAATGAATAAGAAAGACAAAGGGACAGAGATAGAAGCATGGGGAGAGAAAGGGAGGGAGAAAGAGAAGGAAGGAGATAAGGTGTAACAGCAAGCAGAGATAAAGCTAATACAGATAACAGCACAACCACCTACTCCTTTTTTAGTGTTTGCAACCCCGGGGAGGCCAATTCTGAGAAAACCATGTTGTTCAAACAAGGGGTTGTTCAGCATGTTCATGGGCTGCGAACAGGCCAGCTTGTGGTAGAGAGGAGGCTGGAGAGGGAACAAACACGAGGTCTGGAGCGGCAGGGAACCGGGAGGGAGGCCAGCCAGGCATACTCTGCGCCATCAGCCTGACATGCGGCCATGACTGCTTAAGGAGTAAAAATGTGGAGGCAGAGAAGTTAAGTAAGGCCATGCCAGCAGAGTTAGCTCAACTAAGATCTGTCACCAGGAAGAAAAACAATTTTGAGGCAGAAGACAGAGTGTCTGGGTAGGAGCTGCCATTGTGGTGGAGAGGAGATGTGCTTGGAACACAGTCTAAACACCACAGGAAAAACAGATAGTAAGCATCTCAGTCTGGCTGACCCGAAAAAACAGCTCTGGTTTTGATCTCTCTCAGTTCTTTTAAAAGTTAATTAGGATTTTTTAAAATATTTCTCAGCCTTAATTGTATTTTGTAATAGTCATAGTACAAAGCTTAAACATGTTAACTTCACTTAAAGGTGTTAAACTACTATCTTCCTCTCATTTTAGAGAATAATTTAAGCCCTTGTCCTCTGTTGAAAATTTTTTTACATTAAAAAGTGACAAGATGGATGTACAAGGTAGAAATAACTACACATTTAGACTCCTAAACCTAGATCATTAAGCTACAGCTTAATGGTAAACCTAAAAGGAAGAAATTTTCTTACTGCTAAAACTTGTATCAACAAGTTTTGTGGCACTTTAGAACTCAATCATAAAGAGATATGCTATTACAGAAATAAGGTTACTGCGCATTTACCCAAATAAATGTTTTATTGCCTAGGGCTGCTTATATATCCAAGTAAATACTGCAGATTAGTAGTAGACCTGTAGTACCATCATTGCCTTTGAGGATCTGGTGTATGCAGTGTATGGGTTTCCTGATAGCTGACTTTGAACATGCTGCAATTTTTGGCCACTGCCAAATCAAAACGGAAATTTTGGGTCTTGGATAAAAGATCACACAGCGCTGTGTAGCTGAAGGAGAAAATGGGGATTTGGACTCTGGTTTTTAAGGTAGAGGACATGAAAATCTTCCAGGCTACCACTTCTTATGAAAATGTACTGACAGTAGCAGTGAATTATTTAAACATTTATTAAATCACTTCACAACAAATAGTAATTCATCAAGTGCTCTCCTGCCTTGTAGCAGTCTTACTCTAAGAGGGGAATTACTAGCCAAATGAGTTTTTAAGTATTTAAGATATCAATTTACTTAATATCTAAAATATACATTTCTTCAAGGTTTCCCAAGAAGTTCCCTTACTTTGTACAAACATCAGAAAACAATATATCTGAAAACAATATATAAATATTGAAATTAATAAAAGTTTTTTTGGTTGATGAACTACTTAAGTTTCAAAAGTGAAGCTGTGTGCAGACCCTCTAGTCTGTTGGGCACTCAAAAAAAACCCAAAACATGGTAGTAATGTGTTCTGTTAAATCCCTTGAGGGCTCAGATTTAACATACTACATAGTAGTTTATGCCATGAATATGGCTGAAGGAGGTACATTCAGTTTATTTTGCAAAAATAAAGAAAGAAAAGAAGGAAAAACACATCCTTAGAGCCATTTTCTCTTTTTCAGATTCTTACAGAAGCTAAACAGCTATCTCTCAGGCTCTTTTCCTTCCATTTTCTTCACTTTGCTAAAAGCTTTGACAAGACAATTCTTTCCCGTAGATAAATGCTTTCACTTCTTACTCTCTGAACTCCCGACCTACTGTAAGAAAAACTCCTCTATAAACAGCCAGATAGGAAGAACAGGGAGATATTTTCATATCTATTTTAATTACAGTGTAATCTGTAGAAGAAACCCCTTGAAAATATTATAGTTCATTTTAATGTTAGCCTTAAAATATTTATTTTGTGCACCCAGTTTTCCCCTTTTTTTTCCACATGATAACTGAGTAGACCTTTCCCCTTCCCTTCCCTTCCCTTCCCTTCCCTTCCCA
>VYXC01006810.1:227921-239653 GCA_013397175.1 Platysteira castanea
CCTTCCCGAACCTTCCCTTCCCGAACCTTCCCGAACCTTCCCGAACCTTCCCTTCCCTTCCCTTCCCTTCTTCCCTTCCCTTCCCCTCCACTCCCCTCCTCTCCCCTTTCCTCTTTTCTCCTCTTTTTAATGAAATTGGGATAAAGAAGATGCAAAGTCTCCTGTAACTACAGCAGGAAAATCTGTTGGTGTGGTGCAGAGTGGTTCCCCACCGTGGTGTATAGCAGAAGGCAGGCTATTGCCTGGATTTGGATTAAGGCACTCCCCTGACTTGCATTTGCCACAGACCACACCACTGAGCAGTGATTTCAGACCACCAGAGAATAAGGCAGCTTCTCAACACGGAGAGTGTATATTTTGCCAAAGAAATATGTCCATCGTTGTGAGGGGCTGCAAACTGCAGGGGGTGAGAGGAAAAGAGACGAGGAGTAGAGAGGACCATGAGGTGCTGAGAGGAGAAACCAGTGAAGTGCCTGAACTCAGTTCTGGGCCCCCCTTCTCAAGCTGGAAAATATCTGTCAAATGCAATGCAAAAGAACCATGTTTCTTACATACAAAGCAACAAATTTAATTCATTTATTATTTCGCTGATTCAGTGGTGTAACCCAAGGACTTCAACACTATCACTAGTGGAAAAACCATGTCAATGAAGCCAAGAATTAGTATTATATCATTGTGGGTAAGTATTGTGACTGGCATGGCTTTAAGGAGTATTAACAGACAACACTGGTAATTCTTCAAAATGCTTGAGTTTATCATCTCAACATCCAGCCTTTTTGTTGTAAACATTGAGAGCTAAAAGCTTATATCCACTTATAAGACAGAAAAAAAAAATCCCAAATTGACAAAGGTTTTTGACAAGTAGAGACAAAAAGACACAAAGAAAAGACAAAAATATCTTCAATAGTCTGCAGTAGATTTTCTTTTATCATTCTTTGAATTACTTATTGCAACCAGTGTTAAAGTGAGGAGTAAATGACTCACTTTTTTCCTCCTTTAGGCAACGAGGTTTGTTGTTTTCCTTAGCTTTTTCTTTTCCTTTTCCTTTTTCTTTCTCTTTTTCTTTTTCTTTCTCTTTTTCTTTTTCTTTCTCTTTTTCTTTTTCTTTCTCTTTTTCTTTTTCTTTCTCTTTTTCTTTTTCTTTCTCTTTTTCTTTTTCTTTCTCTTTTTCTTTTTCTTTCTCTTTTTCTTTTTCTTTCTCTTTTTCTTTTTCTTTCTCTTTTTCTTTTTCTTTCTTTTTCTTTTTCTTTTCCTTTTTCCTCTTCTTCTTCCTCCTCCACCTCTGCTTCCCCTCCCTTTCTCCTTTTCCTTTCTCCTTTCTCCCTTTCCTTTTTGTTTTCTTTTTCTATTTTTTTTGTCTTTTTAACTTAGGTAACATTTTCCCAATATTAGCAACATGTTTGAATACCAAGTCACTATTGAAAACTCTCCAATTGCTCACTCGCTGTGCACAGAGACAAAGAAGTTTCCAACCAAATTTGAATAACAAATTTGAAGAACCTGTGATCAGGTTAAAATTCTGCATATATAGTTCAGTGTGAAACGTCAATCTGTATCTTCTGGAAAAGTTATTTATGGGATAGCACAAAAAGAAAATAATAAGGAGAGGAGAAAGTACAATTTTAAGAAGTACTCAGAAAACATTTGGGGCTACATATGCATTTCAACAGAATTTCTATGCTTTGTTTAGCAGAATACTGGTGCACAGATGTTAAGTAGTTATTCTGGTTTGGGGCTGAGAGCCCAAGACTCTGTTCTTCCAACTAATTACTTTAATTTTACAATTAGAGCACAATGCTCTCTTCTCCCTCCTCCAAACACTCCATCTCCCCCCCCCACTTTTCCCATAAGTAAATCCTACATGCTCAGCTTGATCAGCCTCTTGTCCCCTAACCCACTCACATGATCCCTTTCTTTCTATCAGGAAAATAATTTTCTCCGGTTTTACAGAGAGAACATGCTTGAAGGAGAGAAGCACATAGTCTTTTTTTCTTTCCCCCAACAGAGTTCCAATGACAGTGAATTGAGCTTACCCATGCAAGCGTTTCTACATTTTGCAGGGAAGAACAGAAGGATTTTAAGAAGAGGGAAGGAAAGATAGAGACAAAGTTTGTTGTTTTTTTTTTTTACCATTATTGAGCACACAGCATAGAAGTCTGACCAGACTTTCTAGGCACCTAACAAGATTGTACAGAAGTAGGTAAAAACCAGATAAAAATACAGTTCAGTATCCATCTACATATAACATAATTTTATGACAAGGAATAAGTAATTTGCAAGATGTGCCAAAAATGTTGTTTCCTATCAAAAATAGCACAAGTATGATACAGTCAGGTTTTCAAAAGGCAGTATTTGTAAAAAACAGTGGAATTGTTGCTATCAAGCAAACAGATCCCCAGAAATCTTCTAAGAATAAAGTGCAGACAGGGTAATAAGTGTGTCTTAAAGTTAAAACCAAACCATTTTTGTCAACGAGTTCTCCTTGTGCCTGACCAGAGGTTTTTAATTATGGATATTGACAGCTCATTTCTAAAAGTTCTTCTACAACTTTGACAACTAGAGTTTCCACTCTGTTGATATGAAGCTGACTTTTTTGAAGGTAATATAGGTACCATGTAATACATTAAGATAGATTTGATTCTTTAATATTTATAAGATTAGCATTTATATTAGACCATAATGAGCTCCAATTACTATCATTCCAATCTAACCTAAGGTCTATAACCCACTTTTCTTACATTTCAGACATCATCTTCAAAGGTAAGATGGAAAAGAATTGATTGATTCATGACAACATTTTTTAGGGTCTACTGGGAAGAAGAATTGCTTGAATGATTGATCAGCATTTTTTCATCTGTCACTCGAGGTATCTTTAATGAAAAATACTTAATAAAGCTGCAAATTCACTGCTAATAGCAAGTATTTAGATTTTTTTTTTTGGTTGTTTAAAATCTAAACATTCCCTTGCTTGTCAAAAAAAAAAAAATCTTTAACTGAATTGATTTCCCTGTTGCATCTTCTTCACAGGTAGATTGTTAAATCACTTGAAACCTGAAGGTGTTGCCAGGTTGGTATCTAAATAAATTTATCCCCCTGATGACACCCTGTGCTTT
This sequence comes from Platysteira castanea, assembly GCA_013397175.1. Lineage (NCBI taxonomy): Eukaryota > Metazoa > Chordata > Aves > Passeriformes > Platysteira > Platysteira castanea. Next base: position 231,035 of record VYXC01006810.1, read on the forward strand.
GTTTTAAGCAGCAATGCTGTGACTGATCAGAAAGTTCTTTTTGTAAGATTTTCAGCTTGTATATCCAGCAATCTAACATATTATGATTGAGCCTACTGCACACATTGAGATATGCAAAGCGAAGCCTGGAGAGAAGCTGATGAAACACAGAGCTGGTGCTTTATGAAGACATGGTGAATGCCTGCTAGAGACAGGGGGATGGCAGATTAAAAGAAAGCATAAGAGGGATGCTAAACCCACAAGGATGCCAGAAGGATGAGCCCTGTCTAAATGAGAAATCAGCAGGTGAAGATGAACTTGTGGGGATGATTATAAACTATGGGCTTTTTCACCAGGTTGTAAGTTTGCACAAGAGTAACTTTCCCTTTATGTATTACAGTCAAAATAAGGCTAATTTTTTGGGGAGTTTTTCAGCAGAAGAGAGTTGTAAATCAGATACATCATGAAAACTGTCAGGGTAATAAAAACATGAGAGATATCAGAAATCAATGCATCTGAACAGTGATGATACAGTGAGATAAGGCTGAGTAAAGATGGAGCTACAAGAGGCCCTCCAACTCCATCATCTGTGCTCTGCAGCATCTCCTTCCTGTAAACAGGCCCAGAAACATATTTTGTTCCTTCTTCTGAAGAACTACATAGAAACCATTATTTCCATATCAAAGGAAAGCATATTGTCCCTAATGTTCAGCCTATAAATCACAAACGATCTACCTATTCAGATTCATAACACAGATTTATCTGCACATACAGTCCAATTTGCATACATCTCTTCAAGCAAGGGCCCCTCAACCTGTTTTTAAGCACTTTACCCAGTGCAGTTCCCTGGTGGTGTACACCAACCCAATAACAGTCCTATGCTTTTGTATGTTTCCTGTTTTAGAGTTTAATGTGTACATAACTTCATAAACATAAATAAAACACTGATAAAATCTTTTTTTGGGGAGTTATATTAACAGATGCTGCTTTGCCCATAGAAAAGCTACAATAGATGCCAACAGTCAATGAAAGCAAAGGTTGAACTAACATTCAAAATTTTACCCTTACTCTACTTTCTTCTAGGCATTTCTATCTTCAATTCAGTCCATTATATCAAGTACACCTAAACAAGTACTCAGGTCAGCTCATAGCCAGTATGTACTGTTCCATCAGTAATGATGGAACATTACCCACCTTGTTTCATATTTCTGTTCTCAGTATGTGCGGAAAACATTAAATGGAAGTATTTTGAAAACAACAATCGTTCATTCTCATGTTTAATGAAGTAACCTCAATGACTTACACCCTCTTGCAGCTTTTTCCCTTTCCAGTAAAACTAGTACTTCTCCATTTCAGCTAGCAATGCATCTTCTTTGTTATGTCAATTTTATACTTTTCTCTGTGCTCAGAAATTGTAAAATCAATTGACTCAGCATGCCATGGAGCAAAGGGAGATTATGCAGGGATATTAGTGAATGTCCTGAAACAGAAACAGGTTGCATAATTCAAGAATAATATTTCTGTAAAACTTGCCCACTACAGCTTCAGGCACATGTTGATGCATTGAAATCTTTCCTTGTTTGGCCTACCAGCTAGAGAAAATGGAGCTCTTTCAGTATTTCAAATGGGCTACACAAGTTCTTGAAACTGAAAATCAACACAGAAATGAGAAGAGGTATTGCTGATAACATATTAAAAAATAAAAAAAAGGAACCACCACCACCAACAACAAAAGCCAAAACCCAACACTTACAAGTTAAAAAGAAAATGTATCAAGACTGGAAATTACCTATCTGAAACAGAAATTGGATGAAGCCTTAAATGCTCACAGGAATTATGGTTAAACACAGTGTATGCAGGATACTTAAATTCAACGTGTCATGGTATTCAGATGCTTGAATTGTGTAGACAACACTAATTTAGAGTTGCTAAAATGTTTGGGATATCAGTTGTTCCCTCAATGGCATACTTCCATCCCTATCCCAAACTGATAGAGGTACCCTGAGCTGGCAGCCTTCAGCGGACACTACAGTGAAAAAACAAAATAATAAAAAAGGCTAAAGACCGAAATAAAAAGCATCCGGATTCCTCTGAATCTGAGAGAGAGTCCAGTGGAGGGCTGTGAGGATGATGAGGGAACCAAAACACCTCTTATATGCAGGTAGAGCAGGGCCTAATTAGCCCGAAGAAGACACAACTGAGAGGGGATCTTAGCAATGCATACAAATGTCTAAAGGGCAGGTGTCAAGAAGATGGGGACAGACTCTTTTCAGTGGTGCCTTGTGGCAGGACAAGGGCAATGGGCACAAACTCAAAAGTTCTGTCAGAATATGAGGAAAAGTGTCTTCACTTTGATAGTGATAAAGTGCTGGAAAAGGCTGCTCAGAGAGATTGTGAAGTCTCCTCCGGAGACAATCAAAGTCCGTCTGGACTAGACCCTATGCAACCTGCTCAGGGTGAACCTGTTTGAGCAGGGGTTTTGAACTAGGTGATCTCCAGAAATCCTTTCCAATCCCAGCTATTCTGTGGTTCTGTGATTACAAACACACTTATTGCCACAATGTCCAGGGGCTCTCTCAGAACTACTCCTGATTTCCCAAAGATGTGGCAACAGCCAAAAATGCTTGATCCATCTGCACACTGTAGTAAGTTTGTGACCATCATTCTTTAAGGCAGACCTCAAAGTTAGGTATGAATTTCTGACCAGGAGATTCAGCTGAGTCTCAGGGCTCTCCAGGAACTGCTCTCAGAGAGCTCTGATAAGACTCAGTGCAGCATATACTTATCAGTGTTGTAGTAGATTTGGTAACAGAGGACAATCAAAACATTATTTCTCTCTGTCTACAGTACTAGAAGAAGGATTGAGACTAGGACCTAATAAAAGGTATTCTCCAGGTCAATATTTAGTGAATTTTTATCTATTTCAGTTAGAAAGTGTTTTGGTTTTGAAATGCTTTTTCTTTCCCTTAGGATTTCTAGATTTCTTTTTTTGCTAAAAATGCAAAAGCTGAAATGCATATATGTTATTTAACTACAACAAATGGATTTTTTTGCATAAAGATAACTTCGTTACACTAGAAAAGAAGACTGCCTTGCTAAGCAAAATACATTTTAAACATGAACTAAGTTCATTTTCCCACTTGAAGCAAAATACATACCGCTAAGCCATTATCTGTGAGTCAACATATTTTCCAAAATGAGTACATCTAAATTAAGATAGGTCTTTGGGATCTGCTTTGAAAGCTACTACATGACAAGTTACATGGCTTGTGTATCTCTTTGGATCATAAAATCTGCTTAAAGGTACAAAAACCAGTAGTGATTTATCAAGAATTTGGTTTAAAAATAAAATCTTTTCTAGACATACAATCACTTCTTGGTATTTTAAATAAATGGGCAGTCTTCACTATTTCCTAAAGCCCTCTTGGGGTATTTCATCCAGGCAAGCGTTTCCCAGAGGCTTTTTTCATATCTGAAAAGGGGACTTATTCACAGAGTGTTATTTATGATTTGTCTTCAAGGTATATTCTATTTTTTTAGAAAACGTTTTCTGTGGAAAAACAAATAGTTCAAGACAGAATCTTTTAAACTTCAAAACTGTCTAAATGTCTCCTTGTCACATGACAAATAAGTCAGTCTCCTGTCTTTACGGTAAGTATTTCAGAATATTCAGCAATGATCTGATCGTTGAACTAAGTCAGAGAACTCTGGCTACTGGAGACTCTGGCATTACAGTCAACACTTTTGCACCATTTTCCAATAAGCCCAGGAAATCCTTAATGTCAGGCACTTGCCTGCCTTCACTGGGCTACAAAATCAAATATCTGTGAGATCTGACATGACTTCAGCAAGTAAATGGAAAGTTGTTGACCACAATTTTCAAACACTTCAGGATTTCTCTCCACCTTCTACTGGGTGATTTATCAGTGTGAATCAATAGATACATTCCTGAAAGCTAAGATTTTATCACTCATTCACTTTATCACACATTCCACTTTATGTCCAAAGCCCTGAAATCCCTTCTTTTATTACTGCAAAGACAAAACAACTCATTCAGAAGAAAATCAGTTACTTTGTTCATCTTAAATCCCCAACCCACATCATCAGGAGCTTTCCACTGTTTTCTGAAATGATCTTCTGGATATTTTTTTTTCCTCAGAGACGTTTAACTACAAGGATATGTAGCTAATGAGTTGTTTCAGGATTTGCGGAATAGCAGCAGTCTACAAAAGGAAAACTATATTGCAGCAGGTGGGAAGAAATAGAAGAGAATGGGGACACTGGGGAGGATGAGGTGTGCTTCTGAATTTCTTACAAGTGTACAGATCACTCATACCATTGTGCTCTGAAGAGTAAAAAGGCACTCACTGAAGTGTGTGTTACAGGCCAAACTGTTCAATTTCATTCAGACTGTGAAAGGAAAGAGAAAATTGCCCACCATTTTAACATATCTGGTTTTATTTCACTGAAAGCACAACTGGAAATAACATGTCCATCCAAATGACTTGCATGAGTTGGTGGCAGTCTAATCACTGTCTTATTTAGGTTGACAGGTTATGGGGAAAAACAGTTTAATCAACTCAGATCCTTTTCCAGCCTAGGAGCTGTATTTCCATTAGTGTAATAATTGAGGATATTTGTGTTGTGTAATGACTGTGCATAAGGCATTCAGTCACCAAGCTGCTTATATATCTGAGTAAGTGCCTTCTAATGCCTAATTTAATGTAAGGTTCTGTATCACCAGATTTAAAAAAAACAAAACCCAAAAAGTTTCTTTATAGCAGTAAGACTAAAGATTTTTTCAATTTCTTATTTTTCAAAAGTCAAAGGTGGAGTGATCTCATTTCAGTTTGCGTTACCAAAAGGCTCCTCAAGCTCATTAGCTCAGTTGTGTCTGGTTTCTATAATGTTTTTCTTGATGAATATGCACAGATTTCAGGAGCAAGTGATCCTAGATGATGAATTGAAACAAGTTCTTCTTTACATAATGTTGTTTGTTAGCTTAATATTCCAAATATAAGTGCACATAGAAATCAGCCAAGAGTAATACTACTTTCTTGCAATCTTGATTCTTGTTTCTATGAACCCCTTTTGCCTATGAATATGGGAAGAGAAGACAAGATAAAAAGGATTATTGAAATTGGAGGTTAAAATATATTTCAGACTGGAGTGCTTTAACAGCTCTTCCAACTAGGAATGTTCACTGCTCTATCAGTTGAGTTCAGTTTCATTCTTGACTGTTGTGAGTCTTATCCAAGTATGTAGATAATTTTTAGCTTTTTTAATGTTATGATTCCAATCTTCGCTGTGAAGACTACAGTGTAAGAATGGTGAAATCAGCTTGTTAAGGTAAAATTGGTATTTAAGAGGAAAGATTTTAGCACAAGAACTGACAAAATAATGCAACAAATTAAGCATTTATTGTGAGAAGTCATGAGAATTATTTTGTCAATTGTCAGCAAAACATTGAGTATTTTTATGTTAACTTGGAAATAGCAGTTCCCATTAAGAAATCCCAGCAGCTGAAATCCTGCTATTCTCAAGTAAATAAGAAAAAGCCCTTACTAAACAATATATTTTGTATTATCTACCAAGCCCTGTGCATAAGCTCTTCTCTTGAATATCACAACTTTGTTTCACACTGATGTATTTAATGGCCTCATTTTTGTATTGGTTCACATTTTCATTATATTCTGCCATTTAGCATTCTCCATGATTGTGTCTCATTGAACAGATGCACTACAGTTTCTCTGCAGCAAATTCTATGATCCTTAATTAGATGTCAATATGTTTTCTTGTAATGCTATTGTGAATTAAACACATTTTTAGTTACATGGACATTAATTAAAATCATATGCTGAATTGTTACATCTTTTCAAGCCAGTTGGAGAAAATATTTCTGGTTTACTTGAGTGCTGTAAAACATTCAATTTTATTTCTTCATTAGTTACTGTACTGAAGAATCTACCCCATCCTACCCCAAATGACGCATTATCAGCGTGCATAATAAGAAAAATCCTGCCCTGCAATGCATGGATCTAAGTGCTAAAGAATGCTTTCAGTCATGTTCCCTGAAACAGGAGACAATGGCAGCTTCTCTCTCAGACAGGAACTGAGATATGTATTTATTAAAAATGACAGAGTGAAGGCAAGACCTAGGTCTACCTTCATCTCAGGAGTCACTGCCTATACAGTGGGCATATTGGAGAATAAATATGCCTTTAAATCAAGGAAGAACCAGATCTGTAGTCCCAAACTAAGTGCTGCAAGAAAATTTTAGAAACTTGACTGTTGTTGACAGATAGGAGGAACAGAGGGAACAAGAGTAGTACCAAGATCTTGCATAATCATTGACATGATTTATATACTAAATGATGTAATTTTTTTTCCTGTAGGGAAATCAGTTTTGATGGGCAGGAGCTAAATTTTTTTTTAAAAAAATCCATAGCAGTAAGTTTTCAAGGAGATTTCAAGCAGGTCTCAGCAGAATGAATGGCATAAGGCTGGCATAAGATGTGTGAAATAACTGTAAACAGCTAGTGGGATGTGAGCTAGTGAGGAAAAGAGCAAAGAACAGCTTAAAATATTAAGGTAAACCAGTGAGAACCAATATTCATCCCTATTATTGTAGGTGGCATGTCCTTCCAAAAAACACCCTTTTGGTTAATATAACATTTATTTCTACTTCCTACTCAGTGAGAGCAAGTTTTGCCTCTACTTTGTAGTTGCCAAAGTTTCCAAGACAGAAATTATGAGATTCAGAAGGAAGTTCATACTCTCCTTTTTTTTTGGTGGAGGTTCGCTCCATAGAAAATATTGCTGCAGACTGCAGAGGGGCAGAGACAGGCAGAAGAGGTATCCAATTAAAAAAAATAAAAAGCAAAAGCAAAACCAAAAACCACAAAACAACCAAAAAACCTAACAAAACAAAACAACAAAAGAACTACATAGATCCCTTATTTAGACCCCCCACATAAGGCAAAATAAGGCTGAACTGTTCAAAGAGAGTGTTCTCCACTTCCTCTTTTTATTCCCCTGTTGTGACAGCCCCTTTTGCCCAGCTGCTCTGAGAAAGTTTAATTAGTTAGGTGTAAGGTTGCTCCAGGAAGAACCAAGGACCTAGAGGAGAGGTAAATTCTGCTTTTTCATATGATTCTATCACACATACTGCATATTTAAGAAGCTTTCAACAGAAAGGCCAACAATTTAATTAGGAAAGTATGGTAGAACACAAAGAGTAAAAAGAGATTAATCCAAGCCTCTAAATAAGTCCACAAAGCCCACAGGTGTTTTGCTGCAGTAGGAAGAAGTTGCTAACTTGAGTACAAAACCAATTTTTTTTGCAGCTTTTGCTCTCTGCCCTCCCTTACCCCTCTCCATAAGCATCTGTATAAGGAAGATTATATCTAGAGCTTGCAGGGATGTTGCTTCAGCATTTTCCAGAAGATGCTAATTGATTAAAATTTGAATGTTTATAAGATGGGTATTTGCAAAATGAGACATTCAGAAGAAGAAACGGAAAAAATTTTCTTCATCCCATTTCATTGTTATTTTTGTTAAAAGTTCAAATTTTTAGTTTTCAGAAAATATGGGGAGACTTATGTGAAAACAAAAAAAAAAAAAATTACAGATGACTGTCTTTTTTCAAGTTTCAGCTTGTAAAACTTAGAGAGATTGCAATTTCTCCTCCTGACTTAGCTCTATTTTCAGTGAGAGCACATGCGGTTCTAATGAGTGCCATTAGGCCCATGACAAATTTTCTGTGTATCAAACGGGCTTATGGTAAAACACAGACTTCACAAAATTAAAAATAGAGTATTGAGTTCTTAGGAGATTGAAAGGCAAACATTCTGAACTGTGAATAAGTAACTTTTTAAAAACCTGTAAGAAATCTCAAATTTAAAGAGGAGCTCAATTTGTATGCAAGATTTACTGTAAATTTTGAACACAACTGTCATCAAAATGTTCACAGAATTAGGTTACACAAAAGACAAATTCTGACTGAAGACTCTATTATTTGCAAGTATCACACAGACAGATAGCTAGAGCAGTTATGAGTTTAAAGTCTGTGGATCAAGGCTTGGATTCTCTGAACACATCAAAAAGTCTCATAGCAGCTCCCAAGGTTCTGCTGATTAACCCAGTAGGATATTAATTAAGGAAACATCTGCCATCCATACTCAGCATTCTCTTTCACCAATTAGAAGAGATCTGGGTAATTCAGACTTCNCTGAGAAAACCAAAATTTGCTGTCTTTTCAGAGCTATATTCACTTGATTATCTTTTTTTTCTTTTTTTTTTCCTTTTCTTTTTTTTTTTTTCCCCACTGAGAATTAAGTCTGTACAGCACTGACTGAAATAAGCCAGTTTACTACTAAAACACACTACAATACCTACAGGAAGTAGGAGAACTGAAGGAAAAATGAGATTATCATTTTAAAAATAGTTCAAGCTACCTGACCCAATTTTGTGTAGCTACTGGATTCTCAAGCTGACATCTTCCTGTTCCTGTAGTGGAAGAACAAGCAGTTAGCTAGTCCCTTCCCGGAGAAAAAGCTTTGAAGCAAAGTAAAACAGCAAAACAGTGCAGAGGAGCTCCACAAAAAATTTAAAAAAAAAAAAAAAAAAAAAAAAAAAGCG
>VYXC01006810.1:239669-270372 GCA_013397175.1 Platysteira castanea
TAAGGAGAACAGGATTAATATTTTTTTAAGTTGAATACAAAGAGGTAAAATTTAGAAATATGCTAGTCATTTTCCTTGTGGTGCTATAAAACACTGAAGGTGACATTTTTATGACTACAGTCGAAGGTACCGTGCAGCTTCTGTGACACCTATTTTTCAGTGGTTTATATATTTCACTTAAATATTCACCAAAGCTCAGCAGATTACCCAGAACTTTTTCTTGACAAAGGACAGCTTTACCAGTTTCACCTTCTTGCTTCTTGACTTCTCTAACCAAAGCCAGGCAAACAGTGAAGCCAATTATGCCCACTTAAACCTTGTGCAGACCTGTCATTCTCCCAAAGCTACTATATTATCTTCCTTGCAGTCCATTTAGTTCCCCTTTCTTTAACCTGCTGCTGACTCCAGCATGTGCTTGCACACTGTCCCAGTTATCTCTCCTCGGACTCTACTGAGATGCCAAAATCTCCAGCTGACCAGTGACAGACACTTCCCTTGTGCTTTCACACTCACCCTCTGTGAGAACATGGTGCTGCCTGGAAAATAAAGAATCATTTAATTTTCATGTTTCAAAACTAACCTTAAAAATTCTCCTCTGCCATGATACTCGAAAAAAATTGTCCATGGTTAAGCAGCTGGTGTGCCAAGACCACTGCCTACTGTGCCAGTCAATTTCCTCTTATTTTTAACACTCCCCTTGCAAGACCAGCCATCTGTTTCTTGTTTTATCCCTTGATTGCAATCTTTTGGGGATGGGTTTATTTCTGTACATTTAGCACCAGCCAGACTGGGGTCAATGAACCCAGGCAGCCCCATTCAGTAGTTTATAAATACATCGTATAGCCCTTCATGCTATAGTGGTGAGGATTGGGTATATTTTCCTTTACCACTGGAATGGGAAGCAATCCAGCATTTTACCCTCGGTTCTTTTTATTTATTTTTAATTATAATCCAATAAATGCATATCAAATAATAAAAATAAAAAATTGTTCAAGTATTAGAGATCATGAAGTAATAACATTTAAGAATATAATTGATTGCTGAATACCAAATAACTGCAGTGAACTTTCTGCCCCACATAAGAACACTGAATACTAAAGCAATCTATGACACATTAGGTTTGTTGCTTAATTCTTAATTATAACTGAGACAGATTACATGTTGATCTGTGATTAGCTTTACAACAAAAGAAGTGAAAGTAGAGAAGAACTGGAATAAAATTATAAAAATTGGGTACCTTGAAAGACATGTCTAAAAGGACTTAATTTCTGTAGTTGCAGTAAGACCTGATTTGGATCAGTGGAAGATCTACAAACCAGAATTACAGAACTCATGTAGAATGTGCCCTCTGGATAGCACCATGCAATTCATTGCTAAATTGCAGGATCCATCAAAGAGATACCAAGCTTTTCCAAACTAGCTGTCATTGCTGCCACCAAAGAGAAGACTCTTCTTCCCCTCCTGTTTTACCGAGACTTTGTCCTTCTGCTTTGCAAAGTGCAGGTATGGCACGTGGCAGTTCATTTTCTGAGTAGACGTTCTTACTACAACAGAAAAAAGAGAGACAGGGAATTTCACATGTTCTTTTTGCCTAAGAAAGCTTGAATGTAGTTTCCCATTTGAGCTTTTTAACCATCCAGGAACAGGTAAGTCTATGGTGAAGCTACACCAACGGCTTCCCCAAAAATTTTGCATTCCTTCAGGCAATACTGAGCAGCTTTACTACAAACTCTACTTCTTTCTGGAATAGGATTAGGTGTGTTGTGCACCAGCTCATACACTTTGCTGCCACTTGTTCATAGTCCAGTGTATTTTCACAGACAAAAAGTGATGGAATACTTACTTTATAAAGGCCAGAGAGAATTAAACCTGTTGGTGAGTAATTCTCAGAACTGAAAAGTCTTGCTTATTCCCAGCCATGCCCAGAAGATGAAATTTCTTATGAAATTTCTCTTTTGAAAAAGCAGGCTGGAATGGATTTGAGTTTCAGAAGTTACATGCTGAAGAGATGGATTTAATCATCAGAATTTTGGCCTGAGGTGAAGAATGGTGATTAATCACCTAATCACATAATTTTCAGTATCTACTTATGCATACAACACTCTTCCATTTCTAAAATGGTCTTGTAGGAAAAACGGCTTTGTGGTACAGCTCGTACATAGAAACAAAAAAAAAAGATAATGAAGTTAAAAAAAAAATAAAGAGAAAGAAAAGTTCAAGTTCATACAGAAGAGAGAAGAGAGTTGGAAAAAAAAAAGACAAACAGCAGTTAGCCTGTCATTTTATCTTGCTGTCATTCTTGATTTATAAAATCCAAGAGAAAAACAGTATTTAAATTAAAAAAATCTGTCCCTTAGATGCTTGCTGGGATTTCAGATCACACCAAAACTACCTTATTTTAAGAATTTTCAGAGGATTGTTTCTCTCATATCTCTGGGATCTCTTGGCTACCTGTTTTGAATCTGACATTAATAAAAAGGAGAGGCTAATAAAATTAATCAGATCCACCCTTGTATAGAATTGTGCAGTCTGTGACACATCCAAACACAAACAAAAAAATCCCTCAAAACATAGGCACACAATCCTGCAGGGTTTTGCTCAGCGAAGTCTTATTTTCCTAAAGACAACCCTAGAATACCAGTTCGTGGTATTTCCCAAAAGCAATATGTACAATCCTTCACATCTGGAGTATTCTGGAGCAGAAGCTTAAATGTGCCGAGTTTTGTGGTGCTTGCTGTAGTAACAAATGTCTGCTAGGGATTAATAGAGGAAAAGTTAGCTTTGGCAAGAGTGATAAAAAGGTATTAATGTACTTCTCCACCTCAAAGATTCATCTTTCTAGGGGTGGATAGGGACAAGTAAACTTGGCCAAGAAGCTTATCCGTTGGTGATCTAAACCAAAGAATGAGCCAAGAGGTGAAACCCACTGTACCAATAAATAATATTTCCTATTCTGGATTCACAGTTTGCAGAATAAAGGAATTAAAGCTACCATTTATTTTGGCTTGTTTCTAGTGTTCCTGTATGAAAACAATGGCTGATGAGCAGCTGCATCATCCTAGTTCAAACAAAAGGAATTTGACCCAAAACAAAGACAGATCACTTCAGTTATTAAGAGAAAGTATGAACAGTCACTAGAAGAGGACATGATTATTCTACCATATTTTACTATCCTCTCAAATGTCTTGATTTTGTTTGATTTTTCCCCAGGAAGTGCCAGAAAGAGCTGGCTGTCATCAACTTTCAGGTTTCTTTTACAAAGTTATAGATTTTCCAAGACTGTGCACCAAATCAGAATTTGTGATGATTTACACCCACTCATGCTGTATGTGCAGATGGAAATCTAAACAATGAAATAAGGCCCATATATATCCTTCCTTTCATGACCTGCACTGCAGTGCTTTATACAGAGTACAGAACAGTACGTGTTGTTTTTTATTGACTACTCCCTACAGATTTTTGTAATCTAGAGATTACAAAAATATTACAGTTCACCTCAAAACAAACAAACTACAAAAAAAGCAAGCAGAAAACCCACCAAAACCAAACAACCCTCCCCACCCCAACAAAAAACCAACCAAACAAACAAGCGAAAAAACCTAGTTCCTGACAGTAAGAGCCAGAGGAATATTTCTATCCATTTTCCAAAGACCAAGTGTTTTCCCATGTACTTCACTGACATAAAGTTTTACTTCTAATCTGTGTTTAGAAGGCTTGGGCAATAGAGAGGCTTGGGCAACAGAGAAACCCCACCCTAATTCCTTCTCCCCAAGATTACATATCAATATAGCCCTTTTTACCTATGGTCCACAGTGATGCAAGAAAGCAAAGAAGCAATTTTACCTTTGCTTACATGCACCGTATTTCATCACCTGGAGAGGGGAGAAGCAGAGCTGAAAGTTTCCCTTCAGAAATCTCTTGGCTCTGGTTTTCATCAATTATCAGTCAATTGATACTCAAAATGACCCACGTTGTTAGGCTTTTCCTTCATGTGATGAATGAATGCTGCTAAAGTTAAACTGTGAGTTCACATAGATAAGCCATCAAATCTAGCTATAAATCTAAGTGGATGAGAGCTTTCTACCCGCCTAAATGGAGTCATTCAGCACACAACTAGCATAAAAGACCCAAACTTGCTCTCAGAACTTATTTGGGGTATTTCTGGGTTTCTTGGAAAGAACCAAGAACAAGTTCTGTTTACTGTATTTCATCCTTCCCAGGTGTCTTATACCACTACATCACCAGTACTTGGCAATATCACCATCAATACCAATATCAGTTTCTCCATTCAGAATGGTACTTCAAAGCGTCTAATTTTAGATAACACTTCTGTCTAACACAATAATCAGAAGCATATGTACCATATATACACCTTCTGATATGTAGACTACAAGAAACAGAACTCATCTCACTGTGGGTTTTTTGGCGAACAGAAATAATTTGCAATATTATTACATAACTAAGAAATAATAAAATAAAAAAAATCAGGCTAATGATAAGTTTTTCATTGTCTTGGGAATGGTGGAGATGTTGAACCTTAGTGCAATAGCACAATGCAGTCTTATGTTACCACAATTATTGTGATGACTTGAGTATATTCTATTAAAAGCTACCATTACAACTGAAGTGAGTTAAACTTGTAGTTCTGACAAAAATTGATGTGTAGCTCTGCGTGATTTGGGTTGCAAAGGACCCACTTTCAGACTTTGTGGTATTCAACAAAAAAGGTTACAATTCTTATATTTCCCTTTTGTCTTCAAACAGTATAATCTTTTAAATTGTATAATCAGCAGGCCATTGTCATTAAGGCATGCATGATGTTAACCTACTCTTTCCTCTGGTGCATTACATGACACACTCCCAGCATACACACCCATATGAGGTTTGTCTGCTAGAGGCTGTAGCCAGCTGTGCACTACACATTTTGGATTGTCACAGGATTCATGGATCTCAGGGCCAGCACTGCCTATGCTGACAAGGACCACATAAAATTAAGCTAGAAAAGGTCCAGATCCTGAAAATCTTCATATTAATGTTTGAACTTTTGACCATTATTGTATCAGATAGGCTATAAATTGATGCTCTTCACCTGCCCCTCATCAAGAGTGAAAACCTAAATGTTCAGAGAGAAATGACCATGCCTAGGTACTCACTGTTTCCCTATCTTAAGTGTATTTCATGCTTCTGTAAGCTGATTGGGTCAGAAAAAAAAGAAATGTTAAATCCACAATGTACCTTGAACTGTGCAACCAACTTATTTGACAGCACCAAAAGCTTCACTTTCTTCAAAAATTGATGGCCTAACTGTATAGCCCCTACACAAGTCTTTCAGATCTTTCTGGGTAAAATTCCTCCCTCTCCTTTGCTTCCCTTTCATTTGTATTTCCAAACGCCCACTTGATACAGGAGAAATTTGTCCATGTGAGGAACGGTGCCAGGAATATTCCGTCTCTGCAGCTACATTGCAAGAGGCACTACAGCCCCTCTGCACCTCCTGTGCTGTAGAGGGATGAGAATCTTAGAGAAACCATCTTCCCTTTCAAAGAACAGACTACTATTCACTTTTCTCATTAATATTATTTTTTCAGCTCTGCTCAGTCCATCATAACGCTGTAAAGCAGCATAAAGCGATTTTAAGTCATGCTATTGCTTTTGTGTGCACTCAAAGTACTTTTGCCTCTGAATGCTTCCTTTAACAACCAGGATTGTGTTGGATATTTTTCTGTAGCTATTTCTTTGTGTCTGACAGACTGCTGTTAATCGCATACGTAACAGTATTTTGAACTAAAATAAATTTATTCCGTTTGAAAAACTGTTATGCTCCCCTCCCTTGTCCCTGTGCCTGTTACCACAAGTAATTTTCACAGGTTGGTTTTTTGAAGGGTTGTTTGGTGGTTGGTTGCATTTTTTTTTTTTTCATCTAAACACATCTTTCCAAAGCTGTCGTTATAAAACAGAAAGGTGTTTTCACCATGTTTTCGTTATTTGCTGACATTATCTACTTGCATTGAAAAGAACTTACAGAAACAGGAAATATTCTAAAATGTATATAACAACAGTACATATAGAATGTAACAGGTAATGCCTCATAATGTCTCCGTGATTCCTGAGCATTGAAAGAAGTTTGTCTGCTTTGCGAGTTTAGGCCTTAAGGACCTAATTTAACCAAAAAATCTATGGCACTCTGATTTATAAACTGTGGATTCCTTAAAAGTTTCAACACTCCTATATACCTCATCTTGCCCAAATCAAGCAAGCTCAAAAGATTCCACGGTCTTGCTAGCTGTTGAAGGTCTTTACCGCAAAATGTTAACTTAAATACATGGTGGAGAAGAAATGCAGAGATCCCAACCACATGTAAGTTGCAGGGACAATTTTCAAGTTTCACATTTTGGGGAGATTTTTATATGAAGATAAGAAGGTAAAGAAGTAACTTGATTTCATTTCACCAGAACCCTGTTTACTAAAATCAAATTCTCCAGTAGTAGTTAGACATCTAGAAGATGCAACCCATTATTAGCTGTATTGAAATATACAGAAGAATTATCTCCTACACTCCTCTGCTGCTCTTAAAATAGGAGATGGGAACAAGCAGACATCAGCAGGCAGCAAACAGACATCAACTGTCTGCTCTAAAACAGGTCAGCAGGACAGGGTTATTGATCAGATGAACATCAGGAAAGTTAATAGAGCTATTTTTTGGCTATCTTTATCCTTCCTTTCTTTACAGTGTTGAGAATGAGCAATGTGTTGCTAAAATCTGCATGATAAGAACAGTAAGGTCCACTTCATGAGGACTGAACATTTTCACTCAGTTGCAAACCTATACCTTGCGAAGCTCCGAGTAGCTTCACTTAAATAAAAGTTTAAAAAATGAAAAATATTTGCCTCAGTTTCTTTTTTTATCCAATATGATGTAAAAGTGTTATTGATCAAATTTGTCATTTTTTGTAGATATGTTAGGTTTCAGTAGAGGATTCCTGTAAACTGAAAATTGGTGACAGTTCTAATTTGGCTTCTGAAAATGTGTAATAAAATACACATTGCACAATGTGAAAAGCAACCACACTGGAGGAAAAGCAGGAGAGGCAACAGGTTTACCGTCATATGAATATGATGAATCAGTTAAACACTGAATTTTTGTGAGGCAGATCATCACTTCCTCAGGCTTACAATAATGAAAAGTTTCATTTAATTCAACGAAAGTGCTAAGGGGAGGCAGAGAAGGTTGCATGCATCTTGTATAGGAGCTCTTGCACATCCTTAACAACCCATTCTCACCAAAGTTCCTTCTTCTAAGGATATGACTTCCAGTAAAAACTGGAAGCACAGTAGCACACAAGCAAATGCAGTGGTATGAAAGCATATTTTCTTCTAGGAAAGGTCTGTTTCACTGCGACTTATGGTTTACAGTAGAGCAGTACTCAATAGTAATAGTATTACTACAGTTTGTGATTACATTAAAGAATAGTGTTGTGTTTGAGGAGATGGTTTCTTGGCAGAGAGCTTTCTTTCATCAGACATCACCTTTCTGAAAAGGACTGATTCCTTCCCCCTTGTACCTTTACAGAGTGCAGGCCTATTAGTTACATCTGGCTACCAGGACTGAATTTCTGTAAAGAGACAAACTTGTCTAATTTGCTTTTCTAGTGCTCTGCTATCAAACATCACCATGTTTTTGCAAACAGCAATAATAATGTACCAGAAAGCTCAATTCCAATGTTTTTTCCTTTAAAAAAAAACTTAAATAGCATGTCTGTAGATTATCTTTTATCCAGCAAAAAGCCATACATCACTGAAAATTCTGTCCATTCCCAGTCTTTAAAATTACTTGAAACGTCAGTAGCAGGGGTATTATCCCATGTACTGTGCCAAATGGAAGCAGCTCTATTCCACCCACCTATGTACTTTCTTTAGTTTAATTGAACAGTTTAATTGAAGTGTTTCATTTTCTGCACTAAAATGGTGTGCAACATCCCAGCTCAAACTTATCCATCTTCTTTCAATCAGCAATGTGTTTCTGTGGAAATGTAAACCATTCCATTATATGTATAACATAATTTGTGATCTCAGGTGCTAGAAGACACTGATTAAAGGCATTATTTAGCCTCAGTTTAATACAATGGGCAGGATCATCGTCTGGGCTTTAGGGCTTGCCAATGCTCCCCGTGATTACAGTGAATGAGCCTGCTCAAAATAAGAGCTATAAAGAAAGCTTCAACTCTTCACTTATTTAACATCCAAATAAATCAGATACAGAAAATATTGAAAAGGTTTGTGCAGACAAGCAGGAGAGACAGAATTACTCTAGCCAGCCTTTGCCTATCAAAGACATTAGGAAGTTTCTTTACATCTAATGTTAGGGAGCAGACTTGGACCTCCAGCTACGGTCTGCAGAAATTCACTCAGCAGGAATGAACATGGCTCCAGATGAGATGACACAAGAGTACATATGTTGTGCCAGGCTATCACTAAGCTTCAGATGGGTTATCAGAGATGATGCCAGAGGCTGGTTGCCGCTGAGAGCAATGAGTTTTGCCTGTAGAAGGAGGGAAGTTACTCCAATCAAGCATACTCTACAATGCTTCCATGATTTTGAAAAGGCCCCTTCAGTGTTGCAGGGGCCTTGGAGATGATGGGCCGGGGGCAGAGACAATAGCTCATTAACTATTTCTCTCCAGTGTATACAAAAAAAAAATAGTTTCTAATTGAAAATTATCCCAGCTACAGAGAAAATGATCTGAAAATAACCCTTACTTCTTTTTACTAACTCCCCTCTTCCCCCCCCCCACCCCCCCCCATTTCTTCAAATTTCTTGGCTTTAAGACTTTCCACACTCCTCTCTCTGCTTCCCCCTCTCCCACCTCTCACCTCCTCCCTCTCCAATCTGTCTTCCCCGCCTCCCTTGGCAGGCTCTTTAGCTTTAATTCAATAGTTAAAAGGCAGAATCAAAACTTGTATAAGCGGCTCGAACCAACTTTTATTCCATGTCAGAAAAGAGGAAGAGTCTAAGAACAGCCCAGATGTGATTTTGCATCCATGGGAGTGAGCAAAGTGACCTACCAGTATTTCCCCCTTCACACAGATATATTATTTGCTGGGTGTTAAATGTTACCTGAGTAACATTTATACCTGAGCAGTGGGGTATCTGAGTGACATGTATGAAGCACCACATGCTGTTCCTTAGGCCCTTCTTATCTGAGATATTTCATTTAAGGTGTCATCTGAAACCCAAAACCTAGAAGCTGCTTTATCTTTAGTGGAAGACAAATTTCAGGCAGAAAAAAGCAAAACAAAGTAAGGAAATAAGACAGAGGAAGGAATGATAGAAGTATGAAAAAGTGGAGAAAGATTACCCAGTTTTATTCTTTGTATCCAAGGCAGCTCAATTTCAGCTCAAAAAAGTGCAGAACATGCAGATAGGCACTATGAGAAGCCTACCATGCAGGGGAGAGCAGAAAATGCCTTGATTAGCCTGATAAAAATGCTGGTATGTGCTATGACTGCTGAATCTAATTGTAAAGAACAAACAGAAGTCAGGGAGAAAATCCCTCAGTGCTAGTAGACAGAATTAACACAAAACCTAGTTATAAACACTGTTGGCCAGCTGCAACACCCAGAATAATTCACATTATGCTGAAACCAGTAGCAGAGTCTCTATAACCCTGGTAGCCCCAAAGCCTGATCCAGCAGCTCGCTTGTCATAGGAGGATCACAACCTGATATTGATCAGGACTCGAGTATTGGATGTAATGAGGTTCAGGTATCAGGATAATGCAAACAAGAACCAACAAGTGATGGGAGAGCAATGTCTGAAACTGTTGAAAATGTATTAGATACCACTGCGGGTTTTTTTATTTGTGTCCTTGCTATAAAACAGTAGGACTATGAGGAAGAAGCTCTTTATTCTGCTAGTGGCTTTGCACTGGAACAGATTGCCCAAAGAGGTTGTGGAGTCTCCTTCAGTGGAGATATTTAAGAACCGTCTGGACACAATTTGGTGCCATGTGCACTATGGTGACTCTTCTTGAGGCGGGGAGGTTGGATCAGATGGCTAACTGTAGTCCTTTCCAACATGAACCATTCTGTGATTCTGTGACTCAGAAGATTTTGGGTAGAAAAAGGGAGAAACAAGTTTTACTTCGTTGGGAGATTTGAGTTGGCTTTAGCTTAAAAATTAAAAAAAGGAAACAACTCATGCTTCTTTATACAGCTAATAAAAGGAACAAAACCACTACACATAGATTTTTCACCATGCCATGGAGAGGAGAATCAGGCTGATTTTTTCTCAAAGGTCAGCATCGCACCATTTCAGTTTCATGTAATCTGAAAAAAAAAAAAGTTACCTATTATACATGTTAAAGCCCAGGTACTGGTTCTCTTTAAAGTATTTCCTTTAAGGTAAATGATAAAATTACAAATACAGACTATATTAATTTATTCTGGTTGTTCTTGGTTTTGTTTTCTTTTTCCCCCCAGCAATTTAAAGGTTTAAAAATAAATCAGCTATGCTGCATCGCTTGAGATAAAAACTTAGATCGCTGATAGGACTTCTAAAGGGAAATTTAATTTTTTTTTTTTTTTAAATAATCCTAGGATTTTGAAACCTGCAAATCATATGGGGAGTGCACATATATCTTCACATGCGCTGAAGCCTGACACTTGCACAAGGGCTAAATTTTAGCTGTAAGTTAGACAATAAGGACCTTCCATCCTGTGGGAAATGGGGCGCACACCACAGCAGCAGTGCCACACATCTCCCAGATCCTCACCACACACAGCCACTTGTGTTTTACATCCAAAATACTCAAATTACACATACATTACAAAGCAGATTAAAGATTTTCCCAAGTTACAATCAATGTCACAATTATTGCATATTTTCTTTCTTTTTGTTTCAATTCTTCTACCAATCCACCCTTGCTATATGTAGTGACAATATACAAAACAAACACATTATTTCTTTGTGATCAGGGGATAATAAAACAACTACAGTAATCAGAAAACAGTGACAATTACACTAGTCACCATCATTCAGAGAAAAATACTAATTTTTTTGAGGCAGATATTTAGGACACCATTTCCAATCACTTTCCTCTGATTTCTTCTCAAAACATAGGAAAAGCTGCAAAGTTTTCTGTCAATTTTTAATCACTTATTGACAACTTAATAAAAAGAAAATAAAAAGAAACAAAGGAAAGGAAAGACTTTGACTATATCCTATTATTGTAAGGGGGTTTTTATTGCAAAGAAAAAGCCAAAAGTTGCATTTATTTAATCTCCTTCTCCCGTGTTTTCAGCTCCCCTTGTGCATACACTTCCACCCTACACACAGTGAGTGTATATGGGACATTGGAATTAATATTAGCTCAGAGTGGAAGCTTTGATTTATGATACTTTGCAGAGCTGCCAGCAGAGCGACAATCTCCTTACCGTAATACAAAGACTACTCTTCATCTATTCAGCTCACTTCCAATAGCCTTATATCAGTGTCACAAAGAAGATTGTGCATCCCAAAGGAAGGACTTGCACCCCTGAGGGTTAGCTCTCTCTCCCAGAGGACTGATTGTCAGTTCTGAAGCTTTTCAGAATTTTCATCAAATGAAAATAAGGGTTAAATGCAATCAAATGAAGAGAAGGGAAAATAAACAGGCCAAAATAAAATGAGGAGATAAGTTAGAATTCATGCTCCTACAACATTGTTTCCAAAGGGTAGGACTTGATATCTGTAGCATGGCGTTTTTTGTAGAAGCAAAGCTGGGGTTTCCTCTTTGAACAGATAAAGGATATTGCACTTTGAATTCAAAAGAAACAGACTGCAGCAGTTAAACATTAACTGCTTTCTCCTGAAAAATTCATTGCAATGTACTGTTCTATGAGAGATTTCTTGCATTTAAAAATATAAATGATGCTGCATATGGACACCAGAAAACCATGAAAAATACCTCAGAAGTTAACACATCCCTTAGAACCTGTGTCTCCATTCTGGTACCAGAGCCCATGGCAAGCATAATTTTCCTTTGAGTGGGTTTGCAGATCCAAGGAGAGAAGGTGCCACATAATTTGCCAAACATATTCTTGCTGAGGTTACAGGACCACAGTGCTAGGTGCTATAGAAGAAAAAAAAAACCATCTGGAAGATTTTCAGCAGAGAGAGACCAAGGAGGATGGATAAGTAACTTCCCGTAGTGACATAGCCATATAGCTGTAGAGACAAGAACAAAGCAAAGGTCCTCAATCCTAGTCTAGCAGTTCCCTCCTCCCCACTTCATTCCCCACCATGTTATTACTGTACTTTAAGGACTAACTTTTAAGGCTGTATTACCTGTAAGTGTGGGAACATTCTGTGTGGAGGAGTGCTGCTAAAAGGCTATTTAAAAGAACAAAAATACCATATGCTTCCTGGATTAATTTTGAAGCCTCATTAAGGTCAACATAAAAGACTCAGATACACTAGTGATTTGGCATGTACTTTCACTTGATCAGAGAGGGGTGGTATTTTTGTAAACGAAGTTACTAATTTAACCCAGTCCTGAATAAACTTGTGTGTAAATATCCTAAACCGCAATATTGTTGTACCTTGGGAGAAGAAATGCCAAGTAGATGCTGAGTTTACTAATCCTAAATAATGACAGCACTTCATTTATGAATACAACAGAGAATAAAGAAAATTCATATTATCTAGCAACTTCTAAGCAATTTCCTACGAAACTAGCAGCCAGCTCTACAAACTGGTAATTCAAAACTGACACAGAGGCTGTGTCGAAAGGGTGTGTAATGTTGTTCCTGTTAATAGCAAGTTATGTACTAAATAAGGTTAACACCTTCAAATACTGTCATTGTATTCTTACTACTAGCTATAAAATATGTATGAGAAGCAAAGTCTGAGAATCTACCCTGAAAAACTCCACTGATACCAAATTTGGTCCCGATATCCATGGATATTTAAAAAAAAAATAAAAGGTAGTATATTAGCTACATCCATATAAAACCAAAATGCATGATTGCATACCCCAGTATTGGTTCTGTAAATAGAATAGTATTGATGTTAGTGAGCATACACTAAATTTTTTCAGATTGGAAAGAAGAAAAATATTTACTTTCAAATTGCCAGCCAAAGACCTAAGATTTGATTCGGAAAGCTCTGACACTTATTTTCATGTTAACAAAGAAATTTTTTTTATTTAAGTGACCTATCAATGGAAAATAAAAGTAAGAAAAATCATAGTTTCTAATCTGATAGAGGGAACTGTCTTACATAATCTTACCCTGAAACTAACAGCATTCATTATTTGAAGAACAACATCTGCAGAAATTTCATTTAATCCTATAGATCACAGAATCTTATTTGTTGCAAAGAGAGAAGTAAGGAAGGGCACATTTGATCAAACTGAAAGTACTTATTCCTCTTTAACTCTGTTCACTGAAAGCTTGCATTCATATTTTGATTTTTAATAGGCAATTGAATTCAACCAATATTAATTTTAAATCATCTTTAAAATGTACATTTTCAAGGTAATAATTACAATACTGAAGGTCAAAGGCTGGCATGTAATATAAATAAATTTGATATTAGGAGAAAAAGCACATTGAAAAAATAGTAAATACAGTTTTTCAACTTTTCCAACTTTCAAGTTTATGCCTTTTTTTACATATTTTTTATGAACACCTTTCCTTAAAAAAGAAAAAAAAAAAAATTCCGAAAATCCATGCAAATCCAGTTTTTCAGTCCTCAACCAGACCTTACTTTCAGTCCAAAAAATGCTGAGTGACAAAAATCTTTAACTGAAAAAAAACAGTTAATAACAAATGTGAAACTTCCCCAAGGGACATCTTGATTTTTTACATTGTTTGTAAGACCATCTTCTTTACTTCTAAATTTTTTAGTATTTTTTCTACATCTAATTACTTCAAGTGATGGTAATCTAGTATAATTCCATTTGCTGCCAGAGTTTGTGCCCACATGTCAAAGCTATGCTACTTTAGTCACAGAAGAATAATTATTCTCCTGTAAGATGTTTAGGTGAAAATCTCTGTGTGAGTGAATTTCACTTAAACCCAAGAAGGAGATCTGAATGCTGACAGGCCCTCAGGAAAATACTTCAACAGACCTTTCCCACTGACTATGTGCTCCTGATCTATTACGTCCCTCTAAAGTCTTCTAAGATGAAATTCAGAGTGTATTAAGACACGTACTTTGGAGGAATTCTCAACCACTAGGAAAAATACAGCTACTTTCATATGGTTGAGTTTAAAACATCTGAATACAGCCATGCCAAGTCAGTAAGTGTCAGCTATGTAGTTTTCTATTACAAATGTAACAGCAGTAGTAGCTGTGGCAGGTCAATCGTTCCATGCCAGCAAAAGCCCAATTCTCCCTCATCACACCCGGCTCTTGTGTCAAATTTCCCACCTAAAGGTCTTTGATGGAAGATGCTGCCTGGAATTGCTAGTATTTATCTTTTCTGCTATCCCAGTCCCAAAAAACAGCTAAAATCTTTTGCAGTTCAAATGCTTACTTTTTATCTGCTCCTTGGGCACAGGTTAAATTTGTCACCCTTCTCACTGCAAAACTGAGGTCTTATTAAACCCTTTGCTACCATAATCTTGTTCAAAGCTACATAAGCCCAAATCACTCAGTCCTTCCTAGTAGATCATATTTTCTGGATCTCAAATCATTGTCTCACAAACAGCCATACTAAAAGCCGTGAATCCAGACTTTCATGGAGAAAGGCACAAATAATTGGACTTTTCTTCAACTATAATGAGACAACTTCATGAGACAGAATAAAATGCTTTCTTCCTCTCTTATAGACAAGCTTTGTTTCAGTATGGATTCGCATTTTTTGTTCTCTTTTTCTTTTTTTTTTCTGCAACAGGATAATGCAGGCAAGTCATTCCAGCTGCAAATGACTCCACAGCCCTGTATCATCCAGACAAATAGACAAATTTTTAGACAGATATTTAGCCTCGCCCAAATATATCTGTTTACACTTGTTCTTGTTGCATTGCATCAACAGTCTTGGCATCATCACAAATTTGCCAAGACACTTTTTTTTCTGAATTCCAGTCTGTAGGACTTCTTCAACCTCCTGTGCTATGCGTAAAGCTAAAAAGACCACAATGTGTGGTCATGCAGGATTTCTGAGTTTCCATTAATAACAGATCAAGAGTGATCCTTACAGAAACTTGCTTTGACAAAAATCCTTTGAAACAGCTTCAAGTATCATTTTGGAAATAGATTTTTGGTTTTTTTCATGTGCTTTAGTTTAGATCAATTGTAAGGAACTGTCAAAAGCCTTCCTATGTTAGTGATATATATCTGTGACAATTAACATGACTCTAAGTGCCATTCCTCTAACCAAATAATTGGCTACCTTAACATGGAACAGACAATCAGGGAGAAAAATGCCTGATTCCAAATTATTTGTTAAATTAACAATCTGAAATTAAAATTTTCTTCTTGTAAAACTGAAAATAAACAAATTTTAAGAAGAAAAAATTATTTCCAATAATTTGTACACTTTTTGTATCAAGTATTACTGTGTTCTCTGCAATTTTGAGGAACCAGAAAAGTGCTGATGACATCACCACAAGGAGGGACATGCAAAAGAAACACTCAAAATGTACATGAAAATGTACAGAACAGCTTTAAAAAGAGCATGAGGGTTTCTAATTGAGCATGTTCCAACAAATGTAGGACAAGCTCATGGTAATGGGAGGTTGGCAGGAGGGAAAAGAGAGGTGAGCAAACAGTTTAAAGGCTGTACATCAAAGAAAAGCAGAACACTCCACCACAGCATGAATAGGCAATGCCTCACAGGAATGCTTATTTTTCTGTATGTACCTAAGACAAAGAATAAATACATGCAGAATAGAACAATAATGATTTCAATATTAAAAACAAAAAGAAAAAAGAGTAAAAGCACAGCATAACTTGTAACAGTCTGAGGACCTGATCAGAAGCAAAGGAAAAATAAATTCATTTAAAAAATTTGCTAAAAGTGCTAACAAAAAAATATATTTAAAATACAATTAACACACATTTGGGTACTGCTTTCAAATTACTGTTTTGATGAAAAGTAAGTGAACACGAGGCAAAGACTAATTACCTGTTCTTTTTTAGGCAAATCCCAAAGCCTTTATCAGGTCTTGTTGAATTTAATCTTCATCAGCCTTTAAAAGAGTGGGTGAAAATATTGTGTTTCCCATCCACATACCTGCCCAGCAGCACAGGAAATCACTGGGCACCCTTAGCCATTACGTATGTGTAGGATCTCGTATTGTGAAAGATTAAAGAATAAAGAGCAGGCACAGTCTTGGCTACATTTTGGCAGAATGCTTCATCAGTGAACAGGAAGAGTCCCATCAACTTTTATTCCAGAAACCCACAATTTTCCCCTTCCATCCTCTGCTCAAAGTAAACCATGGTACTTTAATGCCAGTGTGGATCTTTACAGTCCTTTGGATGCTGACCTATAATTTTTGCAAGAAAGTCTTTGCAGTTCTCTGGAGCTATATAAATAATTGACAGCAAATAACTACTGCTGTACCTGCCCAAAAACTGAAGACAGTGATCTATCACCAAAAGTGGAAAATTACTGAAGGCTATACTTCAGCCAAGCTCTCCAAAAGGATGTGTTCTGTATTCTTTTCTGTTGTGTTTTTTGTTTTGTGAAATATATATATTCAATGGTACATTCTGCAGCAAAACAAAAAATTTCATCACTTTTCAGAGATTTTCAGAGATACAAGCAGCAGCTAGGGTGCCAATATCAATATGCTGCTGTTCATAATTCCTGTTTTTAACAATCAGCACAGTTCGGAGTTTGGAATGGTGCTCCTTTTTTTAGGTCATAAGTTGGACTTTATGATCTCAAAGGTCTGTTTCAACCTAGTTCATTCTGTGATTCTGTAATGCTGATTCTTATTTTACTTATGAGGAGTGCCAAGTCTCAAGACACCACAGCATCTCACTTTCATTCTCACAACCCCATTCTAGATGTGGGCATTTTTTAAACAGGTGACCAAGTGCAGCCTCTTACCAGCACGACCTTTTCCTCTATGTTCGCATAGTCTAATGCAAGGAAATACTATCTACAGTTTTCTCTTGCCACAACATGATGCAAGTCATACTTGGTTAGAACAAGAGCTGAGTTGTGGTTGGGAAAAAAAAAATCCAATACTCTGTGCTGAAAGAATAAACCAGCATCTATAGGTGGTCAGAATTCCAATTTGCCAAGCCTCTTGCCTTTCTTGTCAACTCCCGACCAGACAGCTCTCGTAAGCACAGGTGTGCCATTAAGGGCAGCTGAAGCTTGTGACTGAAGAATTCCAAGTTTTCTTAGTAATTTAGACCTAAAAAATAAGTGCTATCACCACAAATACAACAGAAGGAAAATACGAGACTCTCCTGAACTATTTTCTATACGTTAATTTTGAGAGATGCTTGCAATCCTCTGGTACTAAAGACTAACAAAAGATAGATACAAAGTTATTTTAATTGCGAGGAATGGAGAAAAAAGTCCTTTGATTTCTTTGAGGGTTGGGTGGTGTTTTTTCCTTTTTTTTTCTTAAGCAAAATTTCTGCGTTGGTGTAAGGCAGATTTTCCAGGCTTCAACAAACCAGATGGCCATCCAAAAATGCGATATGAAATTTTTATAGGAAGCTAAGAGCTGAACCCATCTAAGGGAGAGATTTTTCAGAGATTCCAAACTTTTAAAAATAAATATTACTGCAAGATCTTATGTATCTACATTTGAACTGCAACGAGTCAATAAATAACCACAGTGATAATTACCTAAATTCTATATTTAGAAGGAACAGAACACATGCAATAAACAATAGCACATTGTGATATTAATGAAGCACTTGCTTCCTCTAAATGTAGAAATTCAGCAATTATCACCAGAATTGGCATGTATAAAGGTGCCGGTGACAATTTTAAAAAGGCATATTGCTTATACGATAGACCAGAATGCATGCTTTGGACCCAGTGCATTCTGTTATGAAGGATTCAGTGACACAGTCCCACACTGAGCCAAGCTTATGCTCAGCACAGCATCGGCTCTGGTGGAGAGGAAGAGGTGATTGCAAGCCTTCCTTCTGCTTGCCCCAACTTTGAGTTGGCCAGAGGCCAACTCAGCCATCAGCACAAATTAGAACTGCTATAAAGATGTTCTACTTTACACCAGAGGGTTTGGACCCCTGAGGAGTGCACCACTCAGGCATCAGAGCATGTATTGAACTGCAGACCTTTCCCATCAAACCTCTGTCAGACTCCTTTCCTGCTAAAAGGTGTCTCCGTGATGCTTTCAGGCATTTCCCCCACGCGTTAAAAGCCTGTCAGAAAAGCTGGCAGGGCTGGGCACACCAAGCTGAAACATCTCTCAGTCACAGGACTTGCCCTCTTGAGCTTTAGGGTCACTCTTAGTAATTCTTTGTGGCCTGAAGACTTGCTGTCAAAGAAATACTTCCAGGCAGCTTGCTTTTTCAGACTTGCATCCCTGGCCCCATGTGCACACAGACAAGCTGCTCTGATGCCTGCACACAGCACCATGCCTCTCCAGCCTGCCTTTTTGTCCTTAACTCTATCCATCTTTTTTTCCTGGGAGAAAAATATCCTGCTTCCGTTTTTCCTTAGACATCTTCATGCAGTCTGGTTTCCTACAACCCTATTTTAATTCCCTTGCAGGAAGAAAATAAAGTTAGCAGAACATAGGAAAGTGATCGTTTATCACCTGGCTGACTGCAGGGTTTGAGTTTTGGCTTTCCACCCTATTACACTTCAAGAGAAGTCACCCACAGGCGGAGATCTCAGTCAGTGGATGAATTCGTCTCTAATTCTCTGAGCAATGAAGGCTTCATACTCATGCCTCTCCTTCACATTATACTTGCTGTACAGAAAACACTGCTGAACTGCTAGGAAAAATTTCTTTACTGGGCTCTACCTGGCCAAGGAATCTGCAGCACAGACTGCAGTGATCAGAAAGCTCTCCTTGTGTTTGGGAACTTGGTATAGATTATATAAGAAAATTAAGTACTGAAAGGGAAAAACAGTCATGTTTAAAATCTACAGAACTCAGTTGTTTGGTTAATTCAGCAGCGTTCTGAATGTGTATATTCCACAATACACTTACACCTGTAAGTGGTTACAGTGACTGCTGCTGTCAGTGCTTCCTGAAAGATGAGCAACTGGCCCAGCATTCCTGCACACCCCCTGCACTCACCCAGATGTATGAAGTGACTGCATGTGATCCTCGTGGAGAGCACCAGAAGCTGGTCATGCTCCTTCACACCCCATCTCTGCCTCAGGAAGTATCGCCAGGAATTGACTCACATTGCTTCAAGGACGTATTGGCAGGCAGGCACTCCCAGTCTCAGGGAGATGACAACCATCACACATTGCCAGGATGGGAAGACAATTGCAATATTTTGGAGCACCGTGGCAATGAACATACACAAGATCACATGGAGATGATAACATGCAAGGAAGAGTTCATACACCAGCCATGTCAAAAAAGGAGATGACTAAAACGACTGCAGCTCATGCTTTTCTTTTCTGAGAGGTAATGCTTGCAGAGAACACCGGGTGCAGAAAGCTCTCCAGAGGAATCTACAGAGTGTCAAACCCAGCCATCAACCAAGTCCCACACAGCTTCATGTTCACTCTTTCCACCAGCAGGATCAGGGATAAAAACAGGAGGGGTAAAAGCCTGAAAACTCATGGGTCGAGATGAAGACCATTCAATAGGGAAAGCAAAACCCACATACACAAACAAAGCAAAACCAGGGATTAATTCACTGCTGCCCAGGGGAAGGCAGGTGTTCAGCCATCTCCAAGAGAGCAGAGCCCCATTGCATATAGTGGTTACTTGGGAAGATAAACACCATCACTCCAAATGTCCTCCACAGTTCCTTCTTCCTAACCTCACTTTATACACTGAGCATGATGCCACAGGGTCTGGAATATCCCTTTGGTCAGCTGGGGTCACCTGATGAGACAGATTAGCTATCCCAGCCTCCCAGGCATGCCCAGCCTCCTAACTAGTGTGACAAGGTCATGAGAAGCAGAAAAGGCATTGGTTCTGTGCAAGACCTGCTCAGCAATAACAAAAACATCTCTGTATTATCAACCCTGTGTTTAGCACAAGTCCAAAACGCAGCTCCCATACCAGCCACTGTGAAGGAAATTAACCCTACCCCAGCTGAAACCAGTGCAAGAGACAGCATAACCAGATTTTTAAGAGGAATAATTGCATTTTTTCTACAGAAACTTCCAGAGATTATAGCATGCATGACACATTCACATCACTGAGACTGTATATATACTGATCTAAAGGTCTGCTGACGTAAACTACTTACAACTGATCCCATAGAATTAGAGCTCAGAAGCTTGCAAGGTCAGTAACCTGATTTATTTGGCAGTTGTGCTGACTCTTACATCTCTATTACCACCATGTAATGCCTCCCTCCACAAAGGGCCAAAGACATGATGGTGAGAAAATCGCCACAAGAATCATAACATCATTAAGATTGGAAAAGAATTCCAAAATCTTCAAGTCCAACCTCTGACTGAATACCACCATGCCCGCTAAACCATATCATAAAGTGCCATGTCTATTCACCAGGGATGGTGACTGTCCCTGGGAACCATGTTTCAATGCTGACCTTTCTGTGTAGAAATTTTTCCTGATATCCAACCTCAACCTCTTGCAACTTGTCCTATCACTTGTTGCCTAGGAAAAGAGATTGAACCCCACTTTGCCACAACCTCCTTTAAGGTAGTTGTAGAGAGCAGTAAGGTGTCCCCTGAACCTTCTTTTCTCCAGGTTAAAAACCCTGTCTGCAAGGACAGGAGAGGCAACATCTCTCAGCCACCCAACCCCTGCATGTCTTTCTGACTTGGAAAAAGTAGCTGAAGTTCACAAACACTCAGCTGAGAGCTCTTATCACAGCAACCATAAAGGGACTGCTCCTCTCACACTGGGATAAGTCTCTCCATTTGTTTCTGAATAAAACCTGCTTTCTCTCTTCCCGTCAATTATCTGAACTCTTGAAAGTCATGTACTGTGTGGCATCTTGGTCAAAAAACCTAATAAACACAGGAATTACTGTGTCTAAGAAAACTTATACTTCCCCTGTGCCTGTTTGTGCTGGGCTGTAATGATGAAATATCTGCTGCAGGGGCATGTATCCCAACTGTGAACACTTTGGGATATACTGATTATGCATAGAGACCACTAAGCAAGTGTGCAATCCAACTGCTCCACTCTGCTCTTCTCAAGATGCTCTTTGCTCACGCAAGCTCTTGTTGTGTTTTCCACTTAGCAGACCGATGACTGTCTACAAAAACATGTAGTTATAAATGAGCACACCAACTGGTTCTCAACATGGAACAGAACAATCAGGTGGTGGAATGCACTGGGAAATTCCCTGTTCTGCACCTTTTGTTCCAAGGCTGCTAATGTATTTTCCATGAGAATTTTTTCTGCAATGGAAGAAAATATGTTAGGCAAACAACTTATTTATTATTGGAATGAAAGGCAGAAAGGGGAGCTTAACAGAGCTTTAAGCAGAGACTTATTCTGTAGGAAAAATATTTTTAAAATGCAGAAATATGTTTCAACAATAGTCATATTTGATAAGAACTGGCACTTTAAAGTCTCACAGTCAAAAATCTTCTGAACTGCCATTCAGATTAGCTGAACCACAGTCTGCAACATTGTTATGTGCCTGCACAAAGTTGTAGAAACAAGTCTCTATTACTGGCTATGCAAGTAAACCATCTTAAGGATTTGTTTCACAAACTCAGCTATGAAGATGGAGCCATACACCTAGATGGAGCATAAATTAAAATGGACACCACACCTCCTAACATGCTAGGCTACATTTCACTTGCAATCTGCCATGAGCTTGTTGCTGTTGCCCCTCTGAGGTCATATAGTTGATGGATGGACACAAAGATGAGCTACCCAGCTCTGGAGCAAAGTCCTGAAGTAGCCCTCCAAGAACTGTCTAACTGTTGTCCAGCACCCTACCTCTGAAAAAGAAGCACAGGATGCAAGCAGGAAAAAAAAAAGAAGAATTGATGAAATAAAAGGAGTAATTATGCCACTGAGATGAAGCAGAGGAGGGGATGAAAGGGAGAGGAACACAAAAGAAGACGTGCTCAGAACTAATTCTGCAGTTAAAATACTAGCATTCCATGTGTTTTTCAAAACAGCTCTCTTGTAACAGATAATCCATGGCATTTGTCTCTTAATCCTCTCAGCATGCCTAAGCAGCACCACAGTCTATTGACTGAATTACTGCAGCACTGACCATAATTAAAATATCAACATCCTGCTACCTACAGCAACCATAACCTCTGTAAAATAAACTCCACACGCATAATAACATGCACAGGAGAATTACATTTTAAGCAGCAACAGCTCTGTAAACATGCTATGTGTTCACACATAGCTTTTAAACACATATCGTGTCTGCAAGGAGTGGATAACTGAGGGCTACAAAACATCTTTTCGCCTTTTCTCAGTATTTGTGATGTGGTTTTTTCCTCTGGCTATTTTCCTAAGGCACAATCTGTTTTTAGGTTATGCAAACAACAACAGTTTTTGCCTTTTCGTTCAAAGAAAGCAAGGCTTATCATGGCTGGAAAGGCACTTGAAGTGGGCATCATCAGGCCCATCTCTTCTTCAGTGGCATTGTGGTTTTGCTACAGGGACAGCCAAATGAAATATTAGCATTAATAAATACAGCCTTATGTAATGCTCATTCTGAACATGCGACTTAGGAGTGAAAATAAAAGGAGTGTACACTGCCCATAACTGATATTCTTGTGCTCACTCTGCTGTACCCCAAGCACATATTCTTCTGCAACAATCTTGTGCCTTGTAGCTGTTTTTCATTCAGATTCAGCAAACATATACATAGCCAAATTCTTGTGCAAAACTTGATTTATGGTCACCAAATTCAGTTTTAATGAAAACTTTCCCAAAATATCAAGTATGTTTTGATTTTCCAAGAGAAGTTTCCAAGAGCAGAAAGGAGAAAAAAAAAAATCCCTTACTCCTCTGCAATGTCACAAATGCTATGTTTTCATCCAAATTTGGACATTAAAGCTTACAACATCAGCTTACATTAGTATATGAAAAAAAGCTACCTGTATCTTTAGCACAGCTACAGCCTCAGAAAAGAAAAATCTCTTCATCTTTCCAGCTGCAGGTCAGGCAGACAGGTTTTAAGGGTGAAAGGATAAGAGAGGTAAAATTAAAGAGTCAGTGGTTAATATCTCAAACTGCTGTCTTGCAGGGTGAGTAACCTGCCAAAGACTAGAGAAACTAGTTACTTGCCATTGCCTAAGGTCAAAAAAAAAAATCACACAGCATTTAAAATTTTGATTAAATATTGTAACAAAAGCTGAAGAGCAGTTCTTTTCTGCTGTATTGCAATGCTCGTGGTCACATGATAGCTGTGGATAGTACACTGAGGTCCAATTAGGATCTTGCTTTCTTGATATTATGTGGGCTTAAGACCTTGTTTTCTACACAAGGAGTCAAAATATAGATGAAGATTAAACTTAATCAGTTTTCCCTACAAAAGCTAGCTTATCCATAGCAAAAATTCCATCTTTTCCTTCTGATTATGTTTCTTATGTAGATAGAGTATCACTATTTTTTTTGGCAGGGGGAGCGGGCAGAGGAAGGAAGGGTATAGAAAAAACCACAAACAGTAATCCACAGGCACCATAAAATTCAGGTTGGTTATAGCATCTTCCAGGCAGCATAGCTGTCTATTCTGAAAAGGAAGGATCTTCTCTCTCCCTCTCTGCTCTGTACTATTATCACTGCCCCACCCCTCTTTTTTCTGACCTGAACCTTTACCTGAGAAAATTCAGCTCACAAAAGTTGCAGAAAGTTATCATTCTGCATTTTGCCAGCCTGGTGAATGTAGCAGGCCCTCAGATTGATTACTCTGGGGAGGGTGGTAACACAAAGCTCCAGAATAGGGTAATTGGGGGTTTCTTTCAACAGCAGTATTCAAGCTGAGCACCACCTCTCATTGTCATACCCCCACCCATCCCCCAAAAAAGAATTTTGAGATTTTATTTTTGGTCATTAATATTTGCTCAGACGGACAATCTCTTTACAGAAACTATCAAGAGGACTGTGTCCTCACCCACAAAAGGGCTCCATTGAAGACTTTGAAGAAGGGGAGGGAACTGAACCTATCCAAGCTACCCAGGTGCTTTCACTAATAAATTTTGTTAAAACTTGGAGCACTTTGGCTGACTTCTGAAGCCCCAGGAGTTCACTGGCTATCAAACACATTATACTGGGTAGGATCAGGGAGCAGCATGTATCCCTGGTCCTCACCACATAACCACTGTGAGGGTGTCACGCAATGCACTGCAGACAACCCCTTGGATCAGAAAACTTCATCTGCTAAGACAGACATCAGGCTAAGGAATTGCATGGTAAACTCATCTCATAGAAGAGGAAGTTTGGCTTCTCTTACAGCTTCCCTGCAACCATATGCAGGTTTGCCCATTGCCCTTCATTCAGCAAGGACTAAATTATTCCCTAATTAGACAAATCCCTAGTCATTATATTTATACCTTCAAACAGCAAGCAAAGAAAACAAACCCAGAAGTTAGAAAGGAGCCAGGAAGAGATCCTTGGAAATAATATGACTATTTTTTCTTATAGCTATAGTAGAGTTATAGCTGCAACAGAAATAAAAAACAGCAAAAGGCTTAGCAATAATTATCACATGTCAGATGTGACTATGTTTCCTTCAGTAAAAGTGCAACAACTTTGGTTTGCAAAGCACAGAAACAAATTTGCACAGAATTAAAATTATCTCCAATATGAATGATAAAGGAGTTAAAGGGAGAAAAACCTAAACTTTCCAGCTGCATTTGAACCATAAATTAGTATTTTAAATATATTTAAAAGAAAAATAAACTCAAATCTGGAAAATCTACAAAATTTTGAATCAGGTGTTTTAGTGGAGAATCAAACACCCAAGAATTGTAGACCATCATTGTACCAAAGGGCATTATCAAAGGATCCATTCCTTTGGAGAAGACGATGCTTCTCATCCATGGGGAAAGCAGCATACCACCTTTTAGCATCCACTCTAAGGCATGACAAGTAGTCATCTACAGCTTCTTCTTCAAAGGCAAGGATGAGATACAAGAAAGCAGAAAAGCACAGGAGAAAATTATTCCATTGGGGTAGTTTTTTCCAGCACTGGCAGAATGACCTTGCCTGAAAGAAACCAGAATTAAAGACAGGAACAACCTACAGCTTCCTTCTATCTCAGTCCCTATCTTTTCTATTTTTCATGTTTCTTCTTACCTGTTGACTTGAATTTCTCATCTTTTTCTTTTTTTCTGTAATTTGTTTACTTGCTTATTCTGTTAGATGCCTAACAACTTGTGTGCTGATATTATGGCATTTATAACAGACACTGAAGTATTTTTTAATACCTAGTCTCTTTTCTGATGCACAGAAGTTTTGCATTTGTTTGATGTGTTGGCACTTAGACTGTTTGTTTTAAAACAAATCACAAATGTTTAATAAATAATACAATTCAAAATAATTTAGCACAGAAAAGTATTCGTAAATAAATTTTAGTAATATTAGTTCAGGTAGAAACAAACGTTTGGGGGTGGTTTTTTTCATTGTGTAATGCCAGTTTTGTAATTGCAGACAAGTTTTGCCATTGATGTCCTCTTTCTTTCTTTTGTATAGAACACAGAAGGAATATTTAATTTTCTTAGACCTGGTGATCTAGGCTAGACAGTAAAGATTTGTCATAGCCCGGGAGGGATTAAAGCACTGCACCCTTTTCTTTGCAATCCCTTAACAAATGCTTGTATGAACCACCAGCAAGCCAGGACATACCAGGTTGCTTCTGAACCATTGCCTGAAGCACTTACCAAGGTTTCTTGACCCCTAAAGTTATTTCTGCCTTCAAGTCCATTAGTTCAGCAAATTTTGAGGATCCCCATCAAAGCCCTGCTCACTCAGGATGAAGCCAAGGTCCAAGCCTACCTTTCTCTAATCAGCTGGTGCTGGTTCCATTCTCCAACTAAACTGCTAAACTGGAATTAGTGCAAATGGTGAGCATCAATAGGCTGTGAATGAAACAAAGAAACAAACGCAAAACCCCCCAAAAACTCAACCAACCAACCAGCCAATCAACCAAACAAACAGAAAACCCACCAAAGCCCAGCAAAACAACAACAAAACCCCTCAAAATATCAAAATCCTTTTGGTAAGTATTACCATCTGAAGCCAGTTTAAATATTTCAGCTTCTTGACCAAATACTAAAACAGGTGTGGGGAAAAAAAGGGTTTCTGAAAGACAGATACCCTACTTTTCACCAGCACTATGAAGAATAAAACAGAAAAATTTTACTCAGTTTGTCTTAGTTTAATTTAAGGCATTTTTTTTTTCTTTTAAAGTAATTCTAAACCAGGACTCTATCCGATCTTTTATCCAGTCTCTTGTCTCTACAGGTAAGGATTAATTATAGCATTCAGATTAAACTTCAGAGGTAGCACAAAATATCTTTCTATGCAGAAACCTTCATTAAAATAAGGAAGTTACACCAGCACTTACATAGTCTTCAGTGCTTTTGAGTCAGCTTTTTTGCTGAAGGCCCTATTCTAGTTTCATTCACGAAAGCCAGAAAGTTACATGTAAAATGAGAACTAATTGCAACACCCAGAAACCCACGTGCTACTTACTTCCAAAGAGACTCTCAAATGCACCATGCCTGGACTACTTTGAAAGTGGAAGCAGGTCATTCAGATCCTGACTCTCAGATGTATCTAAGAAAATGTGCATGTTTAAATATTTTGGCTGTCAGTGCCTCTGAGCCTCTCTCCACTGCTAAAATGTATATTCAGCTCATGATGCTAAAACTGCAGTAAGATTATTACAGAGCTGGGAAAATCACATGTGGGGCTGAGATCCTAACCTTCTCCTGTGATTTACCTCAGTTTTTTGCAAGAAAGCATGTGTTATTCTGGACATGATTTCTATATTTTTGTTACATAAAAGCAAAAAACTATTCCACATTAAGAGGAAAAATTAAACAAGACAACCTGACACATTTGAAATGCAGACATAGTGAGATCAAAATATCTTCCTGGTGCTAGTGATTACCAGCTTTGTCCTTCATACAGTCCTTCTCTCTTCATTTGTCTCTCTTTTTTTATTATAAAATAGCAATAATAGCAGTCCATCACCTGTACTGACAAGACTGAGATGGTTTACTTTCCTTCCCCTAGGAAGCTGCTTTCCCACGGGCTGTCCTTCTGCTGGGGTGACAGCAGAAATGAAGCACCCGAAGGGTTTATCGCTCTGTCCTGGTTAGAACCACGCAGCTCCCTAGGACAGCGTAATTAACTCTGTCCCATTAAAGCATTGCAGCAGCCCGTCAGCCTTGGTACTTGATAGATCTGTCCTAGTTACTCACAGCACTGCCTATTCTGTTTTAAGGCACAATTACACTAAAGCCTGGAAATAATGTCATTGAAATCAATGACTACTGAACAGTAAACTGTACATCCTAAATTTAAAATCAAGATGCCAATGATACTCATTACTTAAAGGTAGAAGCTGCAGCTTTCCAGCAAGATGGTATTTGTGTGTCTCCAAGTTTCTATCTGCAATATAATCCAGGAGATAAGGGGTAGGGGGAATACTGTGGAAAAAGATTTCTCTTAAAAGTCATTTGATTGAAAAGCTCTGATGTATCTTGATATGTAATATAAAATACTAAAAGCCTGACTGTGCTACAACACTTTCCAACTAGCAGGCAATGTTATACAAAACACAACATTGCGCTAAACTAATTTTAATGTGAAAACTCCAACAATTATCCTCCTCCCCACACAAATTTCACATATTAACCTTTAAAAATTTTGCTATTTCTGAACGACATAGAGCAAAACTAAAAACTTGGAAATGCGTTTGATTTTGAATATGAAATGTAACCTGTTTAACAACAGGCAATCTTTCATTTTTGGGATTCAAGATCTGCACAGATTGTAGTGCCACCTCCCAGCATTCCCCACTGTGAACCTCGAGTTCATGGGAATGACCAATACTAATGATCCCTGAACTGTTTCCCACAGCCAAATGACAGCTGTGATTCTTTAGCCCCAGCTCTCCTCCTTAGAGCTGATTCAGCGGTAAATTTATGGCACTTCCTCTGAAGTGTCCCATGCTGGTTTGGACATTTATCACCCAACCTCAGCATCAGAAGATGCATTTTCCTCATAATTCATAGTAAAGTGCCTACTTCACAAGACCATGGATAGTAGGAAAAGGCAGGTCTGGGTATATTGTGGGACATGACTAAGGAATTTATCTTATTACCATCTTTTTTCAGTGGAGGAGGAGTAATGGTGGATCTTCATGCAAAACATGAAGGAACTGTGTCTAAAACAATGGGTTCAAAGAAGTTTTGGGCATTTCTGAGCAAAGATACTCTGCTGAATCTATTTCAGGTTGAGACTTCTATACTGCCCACCTTAGAACTCATAAGAAATATCTATATCAAAGAGTATCTGCTGGCATGAAACCAGTCAAGTGCTGTAAAAGCTAAACAGGAATTATTCAGGTGTCATTACTGAAATCTATGGCAGTTAATCAACACACCTAAAATAAATCCATGGTAGATTTAACATTTTCTATTATTTTCCTTTTCACTCGATTATAAAACAAATAACACTAAGAACTTGGTCTTTCCACCTGTAAAAATGATCCTCAAAGCCAGGATATATTTCTGAGTTTACTGCTCAATTTATTATAGCCTGTGTGAAAAAAAAATCTGCACCAGATAAGCAATAATCCCTCCAGCAAGAAGACTTCAACACATAGCAAGTGAAACGGAGTTCCCCTGTTTAGTCATAGCTGAAAATAAAATCAGTATGAAATTCTGACCTGAAAGAGATTACACAAAACCCTAATATTGTCCTGATTGTGGCTTGTTCTTGCAAACTAGGGTGATGTTTGGATACTGCAGGTTTTTTACTTGGGTAGAGAGAAAGACACTATTAGGAGAAATGGATTCCAGATTAAGATGTGGATTTCAAACCTCTTCTTTTTCCTCCCCAGTCTCAGGTTTTCCAAGCAGTATTTTATTTTTAAAGGAGGGCAAAACCCAGTGTCTTTAACTTCATAACTTTTTGCTCAGAAACTCTGGTAGTGTGTGATAGTCTGGTTAAGAACTGTTTATCCTGCAGCCATGCCAGCAAAGCAGTGCACCCTTGATCTTTCCATATGAGCTGTTACACAGAGAGCAGGTTTCACAGCAGGTTCCATGGCACAAAAGACATCACGATGCAGAAATAATGCTCCAAACAGCCAGACACATTCTCACTTCTACAAATGTCTGAGCAAACATCCGCATCCGGTATTCTAATTTTTTTGTTGTTTTTATTTCAAAGAATGTAAAATTATGAGTATTAGCTCTTGTACTTTGCCATTTAGAAGTGATTTCAGTGACTCAAACAAAGAGTTCTTGCTTTGGATCTGGCTGGAATTTGATCACTGTATCAGGAGCACATCTTCAGCATGTTCTCTGCAGAATAGATTTGAAATGCAAGGGCTTTTTTTATTACAAGAGAAAACAGCTAAGGATAAGCTTTTCAAAGATGGCTATCAAAAAATTGTATGTTTTTCAAAATTCTGTGTAGCTGTATGTTCAAACACCATTTCAAATTATACCAAGAAAAATTATTTTAGTCCATTTTGAAATATCACCAAAATTCTCATTCAAAGTGTTGCTATTCCATCTGGGTAGTCAAAATGAGACAAGTAAATCCTGAGCAAACAAATCAGACATTTGCACCTCACTCTGTAAAGACAAATATTAAAATTGCAAACAGTAGATAAATAGAAACATTCTAAAATGCAAATTAATTGTTACCAGCAATGTAAGGCCAAGACAGTAAAGCGATCT
The DNA here is from genome assembly GCA_013397175.1 of Platysteira castanea. Taxonomy (NCBI): domain Eukaryota; kingdom Metazoa; phylum Chordata; class Aves; order Passeriformes; genus Platysteira; species Platysteira castanea. Next base: position 269,660 of record VYXC01006810.1, read on the forward strand.
CATTAAGAAGCTTTATGGAGGCCATAGATTTAATTATCAGGGGCAGTTGTACAGCTAGTTCTGACCTCCTAACAGCATTTTTGGTTTGCACAGATGGGCCATAGTGCTGTCTCTTTCCTTCATCTATCTTTCCTGCTCCCCAGAACAGGCAAATTACTGAAATCTGTAAGTATTCTGCTCAGCAAAGCTCTCACCCTTGCTTGTCAGTCTTGAATGCAGCAGGCTTTCTGCTGGCAGTAGAGGTGGAGACAATTTTCAAGTCTGTGAAAATCTTGTAAGTTTCATTCCTTAATAATTATTATTCTGCAGTTGGCAAAGATTACATGCAGCCTGTTCTCCCTGCTCATTTGCTGCTAGCAGCAGTAAGTGTACTGCATACTTAAACCATGTCTCATGGATGTACAGGGTGGAGGACGAAGACAAAGCTTACACAGTTGGCTTAATAAATAAGAGGTTTCTACTGTCGTGGCCGGTGTTCTGGTGGGGTGCCGTGACCTTCCGAAAGCATCTCCAGCAGAAAGCCGCTCGGCAAAGCCGCTGCACACTCACACACACGCACACCGGACAGCTTCTTCCACAAACTGACGGCACAGAGACGGGAAGGGTCTTTGTAGAGTTCCACGGGAGAGTTTATTCAGCCACGTGTGAAGGGCTCCGTTGACTGAAGACCCAGAACAATGGGGGGGTGAGGGGGGTCCTAGGATTATCTATGG
>VYXC01006810.1:273221-289530 GCA_013397175.1 Platysteira castanea
GGGCTGGTGTGGGGCCTCCCTGTGATGTTCTGGTGTTGCTGAACACTCCAGAAGAGAAGAAGAAGAAGAAGCCAAAGTCCCAGATAAGCAAAGGAGTTTAACTCTCCGTCTCTCTCCCGAGAAAAGGAGCCAGGAGGTGGGAAAAGGAGGAAGGTGCTTTCCTCCACTCCGCTGCCCCAGGAACACAGGGGAGTGTATATCTGTGTCCTTGAACACAAAACCACTTGGGTTTTTTTCCTCCCTTTCTCTCAAGCCCAGCTTAAAGACACATAAAGATACAGAATTCATAGGGCAGACGATAGGGAATAACAGCATCATACTGTTGTGCCATCTTCAGGACTTTATTCTTGGAGAAAAAATCTTGGATCACCAACACATATCTGAAGAATAAAAACTTCTGCATAAAGTTCCTTATTGGTCATAAAGAACAAGGACAGTAGAAAGCACAACTTTCCTCTGCAACACTGTGTGGGTGTTGCACTCCAGGACACCCCAGGACACTGCTGTAAGAGGAAAGTCTCTTTCTGTGTTATGCCTGCTGCCCCAGTCTTGATGAAGGAAACTGTCATTTTTCTGTCATCTGGATGCTATCTTCATGTAAGAAACTACAAGCAAAATAACCACAGAGGATGAATGACCAAGACACAACTGGTGGTGGAGCAGACAAAGGCAAAGGCAGGGCTGACCACAGCACCCCCGGTTGAAAGCTCATCACACCTGCATCCAGAGCTGCCTGGCTTGGCTTAGGAGGTTGAGCTCTCTTCCCAAAACCTTCTGTGCATTTTCTGCCTGGATAATAACTCACTGGAGGTTGTTGTTGCTTTATGGTGGAGAATGTAAATATTCTAAATGACTCACGTTCTTGCACAAAAAGCAAAAGAGTGTGCTTTTAAAGCACTACCTTCTATGATGAGCAAGAGAATGAGCACAGCAAGGTGCTTCACAAGCTGCCTAAAAACAAGCACCAGTGAAATGCAGTGTGGGAACCAATTAGGAAAAGGGCTGTGTTATTTTTACTACACATGCCGATTAGATGGGTCTTCACTTTGCTGTCTCTGATCCCACCTTGAGAAGGCATGAAAGTGAGAAGCACAGTGTTCATTTTATCCGTCACACAAGAATGAAGGGTGCAGCCAAACCCAGCACTGCCTGAACCTCTGGTTTGAGGAGGTCTAGTTGTTTTAAGACCAGTGCCCAAACACCTGAGATATCCTGAGTGTAGAAGTCGTGAGGTCATAAGTGGACTGGGTTGTGAGCACCAGTCTAGGTCCAGGCTGGAAATCAAACTGCACCAAACAGGGCAGTGAAGCAGTGCTGTTCCTGTATCTCTATCATCAGAGTCTTGATTTACCCAGCTAAATTTTCTAGTAGGTCTGTAATATAAGTTTCTGTTAGAAAGTGAATTGCTATTTGCATGAAGGAAGGGACAGAAAAAAGTAATGAGCTCAATCTCATGTTCAATTTTCATAGAAGATCCTGAACAGGTTAAAAACAATCATGCAGGACAGCAAAATCTTTGCTTAATAAGACAAGGGTACACAATCCAAACATGCAATATTTGTGATGTTTCTACTAATTTAAGCTTTCTATGAGGGTAGAAAAGAACTTCTACAAAATATGCTGTTGCAATAATCGTAAGTTTTCTGTTTGACATCTTAATTAAGAGAAGAGTTAGTGTAGGGCATGCAGAATTCATGATGAATCACACATATTCGTACAGACTTCATTTTAGTGTTTCAATTATACACATTTCTAACTGATGAACAGCAACACAGCATTTGCTGGTAATAAATGGGATGTCTGTTGGAATTGATAATATTACTTCAGTAATTACCGAGCCATTATTGTCAGGCATCAGGGAAAAAAAGAAGTGGAAGGATGCTCTAGTTACTAAAGTTTAGTATCAGCACTCAAGAAAAAAGTATGAGGGGTTTTTACCTACAGACATAATACTTAGCAGAAGTCAACAAAAGGTGCATAAGGATCCAATTAGGAGACAAGGGAAAGAGGAACAATAGCTTAATGACTGGAGAACCAGACTGAGGGTTGGGAGGTCTGTGTTTGATTCTCATGTCCATCACAGATTTCCTGTGTGGTTTAAGTCAAACTATTTCATCTCTTTATTCCTCAACTCCCTATCTGAAATAACAATAACGTAATATGCAATAATGCAATACACCCCTCACCCACACTTTTGTCTATCCTTTTCAGTTGCAGCAGATGAACTGTTGGGATCACCTCATTCTCTTATAAAATTGTCTTTCAATATTATAGGGAAGTATTAAATATGCTACCATAATTGCAAATCTAATTGTCTTTTAAGTCATGGCAGGGGGGAAAAAGCAAATCCTTTCTAAGGAGACACTTAGAATTTGACTTTGAGACCTTGAGAGAAAAGGAGCCAAATTTCAGGTCAAAAATAATTTCTAAACCAGCGTTCTTGATATACCATTTTGCATCCAGACTTTGCAAGGAGAATTTCCTTTTTCTTTCTTCCAAATATGTTAAGAAGGAAGGGAATATCATCCCTGACAGAGCTGACAGCAGAGTGGCAGGTGAGTTTAGATGCAAATTCAACCAAATCCTTTGGTTTTGTTTCCAAAGAAGGGCTACTTTCTCAGCTACAGAAAATAAAAATTTGCAAGAGATGAAAACACCTGGAGATGCCAGGAGTCTCTATATTATAGCAGGTTTTTCTTCATTTTTGCAGTAACAGCAGCTTGAAATTAAGTTTAGATGTTTATTTCTCTGGTAAACTATCCAAAGTTACTTATACTGTCATAAATACATACACATAAAATAGGTTTCTCCTATAATTGCCTTTGAATGTATTCATAATTACCTCTACCAGGATTACTGATTAAGAGCTTCACCTGAGAGAACAGCTGGAAATGGCTTCTTGTTCAAATTTGTAAGGAACAATATCTACTTTACCTCGCTTCTGTCAGAGACCAATAATGCGCAGAACATCTGACTCCAATTTCTCAAAAAATATCTTTTAGAAATTCATGTTGCCTTGATGAGAGGTTCTGTTTTCATCAAGTAAAGCACTAGGACACTAAGTGTATGGAGCAACTCTAGTTAGGCATTTGTACATTACAACGACAACAAAAAATACATGGCTTGGCACTTCACTGCACAAAACAGTACCAAGAAAGGGATGAAGAGGAAGATGAAGGAGCATCCCCCTTTGACCCACAAGTTTACATCATTTTTTTTAAAACTGCATAGAATACATGGAAACAAAGGTCATCAAGAAGCAAAATATTATTTCCTAATCATTTCCTGAAAGGGTTTAGGCAGAGAAAACAGATAGGCATCAACACAAGAGTTGAGCAAACTCCACCTGATGTGGTAGACCTTCATGTTCAGTCTAGTGCTTGAGGGATATCCACTGCTAAGGTTTTCTCCGGTTTATTATCCCATGTTTGTTACTAGCAATTACTCCAACTGAATGTCTTTGTTTTTCTTTTTCCCTCTGGAAAATGTTGACTTGTCAAAATGTAGCTGATCATAGGAACAGCTGATGTTAATGAAGTTCTTGTTGAAGCCAAGAAAACTGGAGCTGTGCCATTTTTGAAAATCTCTTACTCAGGAAGGCTTCTAAAATTATCTCATGTGATTTTCTGCCTGTTCACCTGATATACTGCTAAAGAGACCAAGCTCCCTCAAGTCCCAGGCCATGGACTAGCCAGACCTGGAAACACAGGTACTCAAGGTGTTACCTCTGGAGTTTTCCAAGACTTGGGAAAGTTTAGGGAGAAATATTTTGAAATTATTGACAAAAATCAGAATTTTTATTTTTGTTGAGCAGAACTGTGGACATATTTAGGAAGACATTGTGAAAGTTTGTTTTTCACTTGATTTTTTAAATTCTATTTTTAATTTTTCCACTGAGTGCCTGACAGTAGAGTATATTTCTTTGGCTTGTGGTTACCATTGCAAAACCATTTCAATTGATCCAAAAAAAAATACAGCAGCCCTGGTGGCTTTGTCTTCAGGCAAGATGGGTCTGTGAAAGAAGTGACTTGTGGAGATGCCTTTGTCATTTCCTATCTGTGGAAAGACCTGCATAACTGCCTGAAACTAGACACATACAGAACTTCAAGACAGGTACAATTCAGAAAGATAAATTCTCTTAATAAACATTAAAAATCCTCTGAATTTAAAAGAGATTAGGCATGCTACCTACTCTAACTGGAAGACATAATCTATTGCTTATCTTTCTTCAGTTGTTTAGTTTGATGTTTTGTACTCAGAATATTACAAAGCAGAATTGGTAACCATGAAAGTTTGTGTCCTCAATTTAGTTTTTTCCTGGTATTGTTTCATTTCCCTGGTCTTAGAACTAAAAGCCAGACATGGTTAAGGGAATAAGGGGTTTTTACCTCAGTACTTATTTTAAGATCCTTAAGATGCAGCACTTTGTCCAGGTGGAATGCACCGAAATGCACACACACGATAATTTGCATATACACTTTATAGACCTTGCAAATTAGGATATCTATCAGAAATGCCCCAGTGAGAGGCTTAAATGAATAGCATGATATTCCCCTATCCCGAGGAATTCCCCCATCCCGAGGAATTCCCCCTTAGATGGGCCTATCTTAGTTTACAGGATGTGTTCTAGAAAGGACCTTGGTTTCTCAGGATAGCATAGAGATTTCCAGCCTCCAGCTGCGAGGACTCCAGGGTGCTTGGTCTCCTGNCAACAGACTATTAGGACTATGCTAAATTACTGGACTTAAGGAATTACAAGTATGCATGCTAAAAGCACTGAGGATACATAAAAGCTATATAAAAGGGTATATAAAAGGTATATAAAAGGGTATATAAGAGGTATATAAAAGAAAAGGCAAAAAATCATCAAGGCATCAGTATCTGAAGTTATTACTATCTTTTCTTGGCTATTTAGTGTACCAAAATGGCAGCTATTTTCAAGTTCATCTGGATATGTTTGCCACCTTTGTCAAAGGTCTATTTAGCATTTCTTGCTACCTTCCTCTTGTGTTTATTGTCTCACCCTTGTCCTGAAGCTCTTTATGACTTTTCCCTCCCTGTTCCTATTGTGGCCTGCAGTTTTCCCGTATCTCTCTCCACCTTGAAGAGGGGATGTAACCGGGACAAATCTAGGGTTTACAGGTTTTCACTTTGAGCTCTGCTAATTTTACTCACTATTTCATAGTGAATTACTACTCAAGGTGGCAAAACCCATTTCTTGTGGGTTGCTTCACCTCTTCCAAGTTTCGGCTATTGCAACACCAGCTTTGTGCCAGCAGCTGCTGATTTTGGAGTTGGATAGTGGCTGTCAGAGGTTTAAAATTCTTCATTGTTTTCACATCCCCTTTCTATGATGTCCATTGCACACAACCTCTAAAGCGTGTGATCTCTCTCCCCTCTTACAAATGATTTGTAGGGTGCTGTAATCTACTGGAGAAAGAAAAAAAATGGATTCCTGCTTTAATTCTGCCACTTCTCTTTTACAAGAAATATTTGTAATAACATAATTTGTTTCCAGACTTAGGGGGTTTGCAGGCCTTTCGATGTCTGAAAGGATTGCCTACTGAAACCTTTTCTATTTTAGATAATTCCTGTTCCAGCTTCCTTAGCCTCACCGGACAGATCTGTTTCTCTGGGCACAGGAGAAGTTCTCCTTAGCTGTTCCTTAAAATGTGATACAAGGTTTTGCTGTTAGGACAAAAACCACTGCGTTAATCAGTTTACAGAGGTGTAAATTGTTTGTCAGAACACAATGCCAGCAAGACAATTTTGTTTAACAACGATCTTAATAGCAAGGGTCCCTGGGGTGGAAATAGGTAATCAAACAAAAGCAGGGCTGAGACTTTGAGAAAGCAAGGAGCCACCTCTTTCCTATGCATCTACAGTGCAATGAGACCTTGCACAAAGCACTGGTAAAGGAAACTCTTTCTCTGATCCTGAAACCAGCACTTATGCCACAAAAGTAGGCTCATTCTTTAACATGAGAAATGAAGGACAGGAAGACCAAGTCTTTGCCTAAATATGCCCACCTCTAACCTGGACATCCCCAAATGCAACAGTATATTGGCAGTAACAATGAGATTAAAAGAAAACAATAGGAATTAAAACCAAATCAGTTTTGGAAATCACATCCTCAGAGTACAGAAATTATGCGGCATGCATTTTCTATATAGCAGAATCAAATCATTCTAGTTTTAATGTCTTGGTATGGAAAGTAATCTTGTGCCTATGCCCACAGAGGAGTATTTCCATAAATCCAAAGCATGAGGAAAGCTGAGAGCATCTCATTTTCCCTCACCACCTACTACATGGATGAGACAAAATTTATTGAATAAAAGCTGCGTTTTTTTCCTACTAATTTGCCTTGCTTCTGCCCTCAGATCATCAGTGATCCCATTGCATTATCACGACCAGGCAGCACACCAAAATGAAATGATTGAAAGGCAACTCTCAGCAGAACTGGAACAGTCCCTTCATTTTTTATTTTTTACTTTCATGTGTGTGAGACAGGGATAGAGAGCAAGAGACGGCTATTGAACTTTAAACTTCCTGATAAGCTGTATTGTGGGAAAGTGCCATTTTTAGGTTTACATGAAGGACCTACCTCTGAGAATGGCCTTTTAGCCTGTGAAAAAACTAGAAACATCCCAGGAAGCCTCTAAAACATTGCAGCACTGTGAGAATTTGTATAAAAATAAACACTGGATTATTTCAGTACTACTCCCTTGAGAAAATGAGACCAAATTACTCAGAGCTACTAGCATAATCTTGACAGAGGAAGGGAAATTAGCAACTGATGCCAGGGCTTTTTTGTTTTGTTTGGGTTTTTCTCCGGTCTTTTTAGTGTAAAGTAATACTTGGAAGAGGCAGCAAAGGCAGGTTAAGCTTGTGATTTGAAACAGTCTCCAAGCTGAGACCAAGCCCTGGAGGACAGCAAATCAAGCCAGAAGGAGCGCTTTTAAAAGGTGTAAACTGGAATTCACAGAATCATGAGAGCTTGGAAAGCATCCACTGACAGACACAATCCAAAAGCAGAAAAAAATCTGGTCTCTAGAGTTCAGGAGATTCTTTAAAGCTTTTTTCAAGCATTTTTCTCAGGAGAAATTAAGATGTGGAAGACACAAGGAGTGATACAGGGTCCCATGCCACTGCAAAAGCTCTTTGTAAGCCTGGTCAGAAAAGTCCTTCACTTCATGGAAAAGTTATTATTCTGTCTTTTCATCAGGAAGGGCTTAGAATCCCACATTGTAATAAACCCATGTTTTATTTAGCATTGGTCCTAGAACTGGCAAAGGATGGTAAGAATACACATGAGATGTGATTTCAATTAGCTACTGGTGATGGCTAAAAATCAAGGGAAAGCTGTGTAAAGCATGGAGCAGGAAGTCTGAAGCAGGGTTATCTGAAGCCATAATACTAAAAATGTATGTATAAGAAAGGAATTAGATTGAAGGCATCTTCTCCAAAGTTATGAACTCTTTCACATTACTGAGCAAAGCTGAGCAACTCTTTGATGGAAAATGTGTGTCAAAACCCTCCTGAGAGGGTTTGTATTGAGTCAGAGGAGAGAACAAACTGGCATTGTCCCCAATTTAGAGCAATGCTCCAAAGCAGAGACTTCATTAATGGTCTGGCACATGAGATATGAGCTTCAGACTCTAACTTACTGTCCCTCCCCATGTCTTGCATGACACCAAGAAGATAAGGAAGAGAATATAAGGGAGCAGGAAAAAAAAGACAAACAGACAGAAGGTATTATGCCTGCTGTCTTGGCTGACTAGATTCAAGAGTCAAAAAGACTTTCTTTAATCTGAGCTGGAAAGCGAGGATTTTTAGCTGGACATGTAAAAATGTAATATATAACATCATATTTCCCTGGGATGAAACACAGATAGCATTGAAAAGGGGCTGCAGAAGTAGTCACTGCCGCATCTTGTTGGCAAACCTCCTGCCAGGCAATCCAAGAGTGAAAGTAAACAGAATTTGGTCCTTTTGCTGTCATACTAGTAAACAAAGGAAAATGAAGGCAAGAATATGAACTAAAAGCAAAGAAGTTGCTTCACAACAGGGAGAAAATCAACACCTTCAGAAGCAGCAGGAAAAAAAATACACATTTTTAGCTTCATTGCCCAATCAAGTTAATAAAACCCTTCAAAAATCACTATACAACTCTATATCTACAGTGAAAATTCAATATCAGCTGCCATTATCAACACCGTTAATAACAAATGTCTGTTTAATTACTGTTGCTAAGATTAAAAAGGCCATTATTCTTGTAACACTAGAAATTTATTAGCTGAAAAGTCTGTTTAATGCCAAATGAACCACCCTTAAAGGCACAGGGTTTATTATTTGACAGTACTTCTGATATTGAGGCATTTGTGTTGCTCGAAGGAGTACTACCCAGCTGGGCTGAAGTTCATGCTTTGACACTGAGGAAATGCTGTTACATTTGAGATCAGATGAAGCTACAGGACATTTGATAACAGTAACTTTCATTTAGAACTGTTTAAAATGCACAAGGACAGAACAGGGTTCTTAGAAGTAACTAAATCCCTTAGGACCCTTCATCTAAATGAAGAAAAAAAAAATTCTTTTGAAAGATGATATATCTCCCAGCAAACTTTGGAACTGCTGCCCCATCAGCAGCAGCTTTTTCTCATCATGTGCTGAAAGGGGCTCACACCAACTCTATAAATCCTACTGCTGTGAATTATGCAATGTGCACCTTCTATTACCAAATCCTCAGGACACCAAATACTCCTGTTTGCCTTGCTATTCAAGACAAGAAAATATAGCCAATGCCATAGAGCCTGTAACTATGTTTCAGTCTGATATCCATTTTTCAGGGGTAGTAAACGCTTAATGTTAAAATGTCCATCTTTATAACTGAATGTGGTTGTGCAAACAGGTGTAAACATTCCCATCCTTCTGCAGTTTCAGAAGCAATTACATCTTTCTGAAGCTTGAAACACTATACTTCTCCTGGAGTCCAGGGCAAGCAGAAGATCTGGTCTATGGCAGAGACTGACATGAAAAAGTTAAAACATTTCTCATCTCTAAGCTCTGTGGATGGTGCTGGAAGGTTAGAGAGAAAAATTATTGCAGTTCACAGCAACAGCAAAGAGGGATGTGTTTAGCAGGGTAATTCACCCTGAGATCAGGAGTAGCCCTCAGTTTATATGCCTCTCCAACGGGCTCACCTCCACATCATGCGTGCCCTAAAATCATAGCAACAAGGAGGGGGACACACCAGGACAGCTGTAAGAAGTGCAGCTGAAAAGATATCCGAGTGATCCATATCTCAAAAACAATGCTGAAGGAAGGCTCCCTGCTCAGCCTGTTTCACTAACCAGAGGCTACACAAATGTTTTTAAAATATCTTTTGTATGTTAAAGCAGTTGAATTAACTCTCCGCTGAAATACATTTTTAATGCTGGGTTGAGGGATGTTCGAAAATATAAAGGAGTATTATAAAAGTCAACATTTGTTGAATGTTATATTGTCTTTGAGGTAAGGGCAGCCAGTGACTTACCCTCTTTCCCTCATTTCCTTAGGAAATGCCAGCAGTCATGGATGCAATTGTCACTGATGTGAGGATAACAGGAAACCATGAAGAATTCTTCAGCTACTTGATGCAATACCAGGACAACAAACTGAGATGAGTATCATGTTATTAAAATGTCATGGGTATACTAGATCTTAAGACCTCAGAGACCAAACCTACTTCTTGGGCATATTTGCTCTGTTTTTCTGCTTCTGACAGAGACATCTACCAATTCCAGAAATTCAGTCTCTATGGGGTTTTTTAAATGCTGTTTTAACCTTTGGACCTTTTGCCTTGTGTTTTATCCCCCCCAGTTCATGTCTATTTAAAGGTGATTCCATTTTTCCCATAATTCTGCCTAGAGACCTCTACTACAGTGAAATGTAGACAGTTCCCTCTAAAAAAAAATGCTTGTGATAATAACACATCATTGATTAACACTTACAGCTCAGGGATAGACCTCTCATGTGACACACTGGATGCTTTTACATAGTGAAAGCAGAATGAGTTGACATTATGAGGAAGTAGATGTCAGGCAACCTGAGTAGTAGTTTGGAAAACCAGTAAGTTTGGCTCCTGAATAGAAATATATCTGCCTCGCCCTACTTACAGACCTTCAAAAGCCTTGTTTTACAGTCACTCTCCCGCAACATATAAAAGCATCTCCTCCTTCACAGTGGGCACCAATATATGAGTACCTACCACAAAGTCACAAACATGAGCTAAAAAAGCTTTTTGTAAGCATTTCTAGGTCATCCAAGAAGGTACACTAATTCAGTGTCAAGAGTAGTAGTATTGTAGGCCAGTAGTTATGTTAATAAAGATAATGATATGTATTTGTATTAGAAAAGTTTTTTCACTGTTAATTTTGCAGTCAAGAAACTGGTTTGCTCTGTTTACCTTTGTGTATGGATAGCAGATGGATTAAAACACAGCTGTAAGTTTGCTAAGAAAGGAGTGATGGGTTACAGAAGGAAGGGGTTGTATGCAAACAGAGAACATTAACTATTTTCTTTCTTCCTTAGTTTTCAGTGCCTTGCTCCACTTTGTAAGCCTTTAATGGTTAGCTTTGAAATGCCATATTCATTCAGTTATACATTGTTTATCTGAGAAATTTTACATCAGAAGCGAGAATTAGACTTGCCAAATAGCAGTGCGACAAACAAAATCATTATAGATTTCTGAAATAGGTAAAGAAGTCACAATAAGCCTTGAAGAGTCTGTCACTTACCAGAGTTGTAAGGAATGCCAGCGTGTTTCTTAGTCCCAAGTGAATGAGTAGGTTGTCTAGGCTTCTAGCTTAATTTTTAGAGGTTAAACCTGAATATGATTAGTAGACATAAAATCTAACCACATTCTTGTTAACATCATCAGTCAACTAACAGTGTGATATATGTGCAAGCATAATATACAGAAGATAATGATAGAAATGAGAAAGAACTATATGTGTATATGATTGCAACATTCTTTTCCTTAAAAGCAGCATGATTACCACACACATCCAGCTATCATACACTCTAGGTTAAATTAAGCCACGGTGCAAATGCAACCAGTTCAAATTATATCACCCAGGGGTCACTTTGGCCCATCACATGGCAATTACTTCCCTGAAAATTAATATTTTTCTTTTTAAAGGTAAATAGTATTTTCTAAAATTAGTTTTATGAAAAATGGGTTTTGTTTGTTTTTTCAAGAAAATTACATATTTGCAGAGTTCCTCAGCTTCTTATGCCGTTACAAGTTACATCTGGTTTTCTCCACTGGCCCTGTCCAAGCCAGCTCTAAAGGTAAAGCTAATCCAGAGCAAGCCAAGGATCTGACGAAATTCTATAAGCTAAGAACCAGCCAAGCCACAGAAAATATTTAGGCATGAGGCTCCTGCCCACAGCCCGGCACAGCAATCCCCAGGAATGCACTGCAATTTCTCTACAACCTTGAAAAGCTCAGAGACAGCTGCTGGATCCCGGCTGCAGCCTCCGTGGCTGAAGCATGGGTTTCTTGCCATTCCGGCCCAGGCCTGCCCCAGGGCACAAGCCCTTGTTAGGATTTTGGTGTCTCCCCATCCCCCCTTCACCTCACAGTGGCTGTGTATCCCCACCCAGCGGACTTAGTCAGGAGGATGGACAAACTTCCTGGTGTTTGAGGATCTGCAAACACTCGCTCTTCCTTCTTTGCAAAAATAACACAGGTCCACAAATGCCTCTCCTTGCAAAGTCCAACACCTGACCAGGCAGCGTGATTTTCTCTGCTTGTTTGTTTGTTATTAAGTGAAAGAATGAGGTGCGTATTTTCACTTTGTAAAGGCTGTGCTGGCAGGAGGGGGTTATCTGGACATGAAGTGTCTCATCATACCTCTGGCTCACTTCTTTATTATATTTTTCTCTCTCCTTGCTCTCTGTGATTTCATTGTCTACAGGATAACTGAAATCCTAAAAGTGAATCTGAGCTTGCTAAGCAAAAATCTGGCCCCAATAGAGTTTTGCAGCTGATTTCATGAACACAAAGAAAGTATAGATATTTATCCCTAGCAAAAATACATAATATTAACTATATAAATCTTAATAAAACCTCTGTGTTTATTTGCAAAGAAGGGGCATGAAACCACCAGTACTGTCATAGTTGCATGGCAGTATACACAGTAAAATCTTACTTTATCCCATGATAAGAGTCCTTGGCTAAGGCAATCTAACATTCATCATGAAAAATGGCCATGTACTTGAAAGAAAGATTCTTACTTCCGTCTCTCCTTGCTACAGCTGTAGCATTTGAACATAGATTCTTCTTACACCTTCTCTTCAAAAATCAGATCACTTGCAGGCAAAGCTGAGAAAAACAATGAAATCTTTTACTGGGAAGAAGTCCACACTGAAGTAGCAAGAAGAATCAATTTATTAAATGATTGTGCTTATGGTTTCCAGTCTCAGCCACCCACTCAAGTGACTTGTGTATGTGTATGCATACAGATGTGAGTATGTCTCTGGGCATATCCAGATAGAATATGTGTTGTATTCTGCCTTCCCATGGAAGATTTAAACATCCCACTAAGATGCAATCTCTTTTAGCATTCCATCACCGTTTTGTTCTCTAATACTTTTCCCAGTCTCCTGAAAACGTAGCTTGCCTGTCTTTCTGGAGCTGTTACAAAGCTGAAAGGCTCATATCAGCTCAGACAGCCAGAAAAGGTCATGGCCCATGGTGCCCTCACTCATCCAGACACCACGCGCTGCTCAAGAGCTCTCCTGTCCTTCCTGTGTCTGCTCTCATGTCGCTCTTGCAGGGGCTATTCCCATCCTCATCCCACTGCTTTCCCAGAGCTTCATCAACTGTTTCTGAGTCCCTCTGTTGCTGTTTCCCAAAAGAAGAAATTAGCATTTCTTACTACAGTGGGTTCACTCAGGTTCTGCTGGGACAAGCACCAGCAAGGAGAAACCTCTCTGCTCCACTAGACAGATGAAATTAAAAATGAGAAAGACTTAAAACTTTTGGAAATTTTATGTCTTGGAGAGCTGCACCTCCTAGAAAATTTCCCTAAAGTGACCACACACTTGATGTATCCTCAAGTCTGGTGAGGCTGCTCCCCTTTCCTGAGTACCTATGTCTTCCTTCCCTTTCCCTTCCTTTTCTTCTCACTTCCCCAAATGTCTTAACAGGGCTCTTGTGCCATAGCCTGCTTCCAAACATGAACTATCAGAAACTACAATTATTTGTATTAATATTTTAGCAGATTTTCTGTCTCTGGAATTTTCTACCTATCTCAAAGGAAGATTACAGGGCTAGGAGTAATAATATTTTTTTACTTTTTAAAATTTTTATAATAAGTTGCCAATCGGGATTACAGAACAAAGACAACAATTGCAAAATCCTACAACTCACCTATGTTTTTTGTCATATTTTCACTCACTCGCTCGCCTGGTATATACAGAGTTTTGCTTGGTACTAATAGCTTTCTTGGTGTTTATCAATTTCATTTAATTTACAAAGGAAAATTACGTTCTTTGATTCTCCTTCATAATTTAAGCAAATTGCAAACTAGTTATTCCTAAACAGGACCATCTTTCATTTGAGAAAGGAAGAACCAAAGGATTTTGCTTTAAAGTGTCAGATCCTTGCTTTGTTAAGACAGATGTATCCTATTCACTAGGAAAAAACAATAGCAAATCGGAAGGCCATGTAGTCTATTTTTCATGCATTTTTTTCACACACAATTTTTCATGCCATTTGCAGAAATACCTGGTGAAATAGAGATGAAGGAAAACCAATTCAAATTTTAGTTGCATCTTAAAACTATGTGTCCCTTTTTTAACATATTAGTTTTTCCATGTTCCAAATAGCTAGCTTACATTTCAATAATCTTCTTTAAACTAGTTGTTTTTAACCTTCTTAAAGATTATTTAAAATAGGATCAATAGTTTAAATTTAAGCTTAAATTTATATGAAACACCATGTATGCCCATTGCATTCCAGGTTGGTGTTCTGTTGGGGTATTTTTGGTGTGTGGTTTTTTTGGGTTTTTTTTGGTTTTTTTTTTTTGGTTTTTTTTTTTTTTTTGGTTTTTTGTTTGTTTGTTTGTTTGTTTGTTTTTTAATTAAGGAGATTCTAGCATCTGTGGCATCTCTCTGCAAATTCTTTCTTCAACTCTGCTACACTGAGTTCATTTGTGTCATTCAAACCTTTGCTCTTTAAATATCCTCTTATAAATTTATTATGGAAATGCATTCATATCTTTAAGCTTAATCTGAAACTTCAATAACAAGCAGGAAATGGAATAAATGAGTAAAAAAGATAAAAATTAAAATACTGTTGTGTTGTTGCCCACATAAACTATTAGGGATACTAACAGGATAGTATTTTAACTTTGACCTCTTTTGCCTTGCTTTTTACCCCAGCTTCACTCTTCCATCTTCAGCTTGTTACTGATTAAGCACAGGAACAGGGTACTGTACACAAGGAGTGACACTAGTTAAGAATCACTGTGCTTCAACCCAGAAGAAAGGATCTTTTCTTTCATTAATTAGGTATCCAAGAGATCCCCACTGAAGAACACTCTTATTGTCTAAATAATGGTAAAAACCAATATCATTTAACTTTGTCTCTCCACTTGCCCATGACTTGCAGTTATATTGTGTGATCAATTGCTCTTTCCACAATTCATATTATGATGCTCATGCAAAATCTATTTCCAGGCCTCTCACCAAAGCCTCCCTAAAAGCAAACAGTTCAGAAGTACTTCCACTGTGTAACTAAGAATCTGAATTTTGTTGGATTTTTTAACTTGTAGGTATGACTGTTTTCTCTTTCCCTCCTTTTAAGGGAGAAGAAAACAAGTCTTTTTTCAGATTTCTTATTTATTGAGTATCCAGGTAACAAACTACTTAAAATCAAGGAAACAAAACTTGATAATTGGCCCCCATCCTCATCTGAGCTGCAGAAGGATGTAACCATGGCAACATGTAGTTTAAAGCAGACCATTTCATGTACCTTTCAGGATTTAAGCTTGTGAAAGTCTATCCATTCCTAAGTAGAATTATCACTCCAGGAGCAGTTTGTTTTTTATTTTAAATGATGGTTAAAGCTGGGGGCAGAAATAGTCCTGACCACATGTTCTGGGGTGGAGGGAAAAAGAAAATGTTGAAGGTGACACAGATGCACACACAAAAAGTAAAACAAAATTAAAAAAACCCCTAAAGTTCCTCTCTGCCAAGGAGCAAACAGGAACAGACACTGCAAAAGACAGTAATTAAGGGAGAGTTAAGCCCAGCAGGTTGTCAAAAAGCTCACCTGCAGATGCATTTTCTCTTGACTTAAGAAGCCTGGAACAAAGATAGTCATATCTCAGCCCTACAGTCCAGTGTCACTTTCCTTGCTATAGGTAGTTCTCATTGTAAATTTATGCATATATATAATTAAAGAAATATGTCTCTGGAAAGAAATTTATGGCAAAAGACCCCAAAATAACAGACCCAAACTTTTAACACGGTAACCCCTTTTTAATCATGGTGATTCAAGATCTAATGAAAGTAAGTCAATTTAATACTTTTTCCCATTATGTAAGGTTTTCTAGGTTTCTTCTATCAGTGTAATCCAACCGTCCTTGCATATTTACAGCTAATACCTCTGTAACATTACTGTGTTCATAGAGTCCTGTATATAATTTTGCTTTCTCCTTGCACTCCAGTAATTAAATTTTACTTTTTAATGTAATTAAGAGTTGGTCTTGAAATCCATTCTGCTAATGTTAGTTTTTTGTTTTCCTTTTGAAACAGACTACAAACATAACAGATTGTAGCTGTCTCTTTACATGAGCCAAGTCACATTGTTTAACCAGAGCTTGATTAATCAAATTAACTGACATGAGAATAAGTGGTTGCTCTTAAGAGGTAATGTGCTGCACAAGGCAATGCTCAGAAATACCTAGACATGTAAATCTAAGGGAGGGATATGTATTCAAAGGAGTTAGATTTGAATCAGAATAAAAATATTCTGAGCCAGAATGAAATATATTCCTGCATTCTCACATATTATCCTATTACATGCTGCAGCACATAAACAGGAAAACATTAATGAAGGCAGCTTTCTTACTGACTGGAGTATGTGACATGGAAAACTACGTTACAGACTGTGTAATGCCATAAAATATAAAGTACACAGGAACGCTTCTAACTGTGCAGTAAACAGACCTAGTGATGTTCACTGCTAGTATACACTGCTTCCCCTAGTTGGCAAATGCCATGTCTCCTTTCCTTTCTATTTTTTCCTTTTTTT
>VYXC01006811.1:4702-32678 GCA_013397175.1 Platysteira castanea
AAGAGCCTTTTAGAGACAATTGTAATAATTAATACAATACCATTTGATGCAAAAACACACATGTATCACAACCAGCTTTAACATGGGATTTTACAAAACTTAAGACTTATTCCAATACTTGAAACTTAAACATACATAAAATAACACACATTCATAACATCTTTGGGCGGTATTATTGAGGTAGAAAAAATGGATAGGAACTGGGATTTCTGATTATACACACATTTGGCAAATCCTAATTCCATAATGGGGCTTCCTTTTACTTTTATGATTTAACCCTTATAAGCACGAATTTTATGCCTTTCATGTATATCAAAATCATGAAAAGGTCAGTGTAGTCTACCTGCATTGTTCTGAGAGCACCCTGAAATTCGACTGCCCCTCCAGCCCTTCTGCGGCTTGCGCACACAAGTGTCATGCTAATAGGTCAGATGACTCTTCCTTCTAGTATTCTCCACATATTGACAACAATGATAGCTCACTTTCAAACTTTCTTTTATTATTTTGAATTTGTTTGCTTTCTCCAGTAATTCTCACAAAGCATCTTCTCGTCCTTTGTGCTGCACAACCTTTTGTAAAAGTTTGTTTGTATCTCCTTGATGGCAACCAAGTAGCACCTGCTTGAGAATGCAGTGTGGAATTTAAATGAAAAAAGAAAGGAGAGGGAGCACGATAGTGATGTGCACATACATTAACAAGGAGAGAGGGAGAGATTTCAGCTTTTCAGGTTTTGTCTCCACAACAATAAAAATGATTTTCCGTGCAGAAACTGAATGTTGAGAGTTAATTAAAAAGTCGTTGATACTGGTTGGCGTACAAGGGCATGCATAAACAAAAATAATTGTAATTGCCTCTAGGTAAGGGTTAGTCTGTTCCCAGTCTTTCAGTGGTTAGCATTGTACTTTGGGCATAAGCCCATACATGATAGCGCACAGGAACAATAAATATTATCACCTGAAAATGTTCTTAGCTGTTACCATCCCATATATAGCTCCACAAGCAGTGATGATAGCAGTGGAAGAGAATGGATTAATTATCTAATATATGTTGTTTACCCATGGGCATTGGACAAGAAAAATGTTACAACACTGCTGTAATTTCTAGTTACACCTGGAAAATATATTGATGTATCAGGTTTGTTTTCATGCTCTTTAATTTCCTTACCTTCACTCCCACAGATTATAAAATCTTTATAGATGTTGTAGATAGTAAAACTGTAAGTATCCATTTTTTCTGAAGGAGGATATAACATCGCAGCAAACATCTTTGCCAAACAGACTGTCTAATTTGACTAAATAAACATGTACCCACAAAGCAATCAAACAAAACAGAGGTGCTTGAAAGGGAACTCTTAATTTGAATGTGTTTATTCAGATTGTCTTCCACAATAGTGATTGAGCCAATGAGGATTTCTTTTTGGATGATGATGAGGTATTAAAAATTCAGCCTTATGTTTAAGAAGAGCATGCTGGAAAGCAACTAGAAGGTGTCAATTTGGCTATCTCACCCTGCCCAAAGATGAAAGGTTCCCAAGATCTGAGAATGACAGGGATCCTACTGGTGTTGTACAACCAGCATTGGGCTCTGTTTATCAAAGGAAAGGAACTTTTTATTTGAAGTGATAGATTTGTATTCAACTGCACCTGTAGGGCATTGGCTGGGAGTATGTCTTTCTGCAAGTTCACAGCCTGTCTTTTCTTGCTGGCCAGCCCTTCTTTTGCTCAAGGTTATTATTCATTCAATAAAAACCAAATTGTGTTACAGTCTGAGAGGAGATAATAGCTAGCCAGCTTTATCAGCAGGAGCCCTGGAACTTTCACAGCTGGAAAGCTTCTTTGCCAGCAAACATGAATGGTGAAGCCCTACAGACTAATGTGCAGTGACTAGAACGGGTGCTGGTACTCAGCTCAGTTCTTCCTTGATTGTAAAGATGATGTACTGCGAGCCAGTGCTGCTTGTGAACTTAGGATCTGTTTATGTTTTAATGATTTTGCAGAGAAAAGCAGCATCCACTTTCCCATTATCTTTGTGAACAAGAGAAAACTGTGTGTCTGCCAAAGCAGTACCCAAATATGGAAGGTCTGCCTTACCATCTGTACAAGTCCACCTGCCTCTCTCTGTCTCATTCTTTAATTAACCATAGGGTTATTAGATGCTGGAATACCAGTGCTCTTGGCATCTACCTTGGCTCTCTCCAGCTCCCGGAGAAAGGAAAGATTCTTCATTCTCTGCTCCTCAGGACCACCTTGTCTGAACAAATACTCAGGTCTCCCATGCACTTCATGACAGGCAGCTTTTCCTGGGACTGTTGTGGTTTGTTCATGGCATAGCCGTGGACTGCATGAGTTTGGGTATTCAAAGCTAATGATCTCTGAGTGCTCACTGAAATAATTTGGAAAAGACTTTGTAACACAAGCAGGGAACTCCCTATTTCTGTATTTTTCCCTGATGCTGAGATGTGTGTCTAATCTGCAGAAAGTGTGGCAGTACACAGGAAGTAGTTTTTTTATTATTTAGTAGTAGATGTCTGCAGTTGGTATCTTTTGTGCAGCCCTTCACATCACAGTGTTTGACCAGCCTGGACCATCATTTCCTTTCTGTCTATTGGGTGAAAGGACTGTCAAAGTTCCCACAAAAAATAAGCAAGCAGCTGATACTTGGCTTCTTGTTCTTTAAATTTTTCTCATTTGTGCTGTACGTAAAATTAGATTACTTCAGTGCACTGGATATTTCTGTTTCCTGTCACTGAATTTCTATTGCTGTTACCCTGCCTTTAGCCTTGCCTTGTATAGTTTAGGCCTTGACTGAATATTGGAAGATTCAAACAATTTGAAGTGAAAAGGCTCAGAGTAATTCTACTGCATGCAACTTTTTTTTCTCTTCCATTATATAGTAAACAGTCGTGCCATCTTCAGAAACTATCTTATTTAGGATAAGCTGTAATTTTGTTTAATTCTTTATTAAATCATGTGCTCTTTAATTTGACTGCGTTAATCAGCATGAATTTTTTTTTCAGGAATTTGTTAAAACTGGGCACTTTGCAGACCTTCTGCTAACATATTTCAAACTGTTTACCTTCAATATCACAGCTGTTCCACTCTTGGCTTTTTGAACATGGTGCCAAATGTGGAGTGCTTTGGCAATGTCTATTGATAGACTGTCATTAGTTAGAGAATGTCTCCGTCCCGTCGCCTGTCACTTGTATGCATCCTAAGCAGGTGTCCTAGGGTAAACTTCCAGAGTAAAAATTAGGCACACCAGCCACAAACGAGTAATTTCAAGATGCTGGAGTTTTCTTCAGGTACCGTTCTGGTGGTAGAATAGCTGTAGGATATTCCCTTATTTTTTCAGCTAGTGGGAGACAGGGTTGCTACTGAGGATTTGTATTTATCAAAATATCACTGTTCTCTGGATGTCACTAGCTGGGAGCTAGACAACAAGTTCTGCGAGCTTTGGAATTTTTTTGGAACTTTTTGATTATCTTTTTTAGCTTCCAGGAGCCTTGCAATGTGATGGTGGGTCCCACATCCAGTGCTTTTTCAGAGGTGAAGGCATCAGCATGTGGTATTGGACAGTGTTGGGGAAAAGCCTGGGAGCTATGGCTGGTGTCTTGAGGGTATTAGCATCACCTTTGACAATAACAGTAGCCATAAGATTTCTGCCTCTTTCCTTTATTTCCCTGTAAATTGTGAAGCTGCACAAAGGAGTGGGAGTTTTTTTAGCCTAAAACATCATCTGCGTCTAGGTTAGGAGCAAACAATATATCCCCTGAACACTCTAAATTCACCCATACTGTGTAGGAAAGCTCCTTACTACAGTTTGGTTAAATTTTTGAATTACATCAGTATGTCATATGTTCTATCATTGTCTCTGCATGTCAAATGACTGAACAACAGGATATCTTATTCAGAGATTCGCCTTCCTCCTTTTGGTTATTTCCCACTGCCTTTTTCCAAATAACAGCTTCTAAGTCTTTTGCCTTCCAGCAGTTTATATCATTACACAACATAGTGGCTCTTCTCCTATCTGCAGACATCTGAAAGGATTTTTTTTCTTAATCCAGTGCACGAGAAGAAGGAATTTGCACTTGTTTTGCAAATCTCCTCCAGACAATCATTCTTTATCCAATTAAAAAATACGAATCCTGAAATTGCTAAAGGCAAAGTAGTTGAGTAACTGCCAGTAGAATTGTAATTTTTCTGAAATGTTTTTGATTGCAGGACAGGCAGAAGATTATGGAGCTGAGGGTTTCAGCCCTGTTCTTAACACCACTTTCTGTCTTACATGTTTCCCCCTCTTTGTTCTCCCTGTCCTTGCACAATACCTCTACTCAGGCACAGTGTTCTCTCCCTGATTTGGGGCTCTGGCCAAAGGGGCCATTTTCACCTACACGTCCCTTCTTATCTCCGCAAGGTATTGTCTGAAATTTCCAGGGCACTTTGTTCAGAGCAATGTCTGGTTGCTGGGTTACCAAGCAATTACCTTTTTTCATTTTGAGGGTGGGCGATGAGCAGAGTGACAGTCCGAGGCTGTATTTTGCTCCACATGCAAGTTGTTATGATCATTGCCTGGGAGCTCTTACTGAAGCATCCCCCCACCAACTGCAGCATGGGAGCTCAAAATATAGTGGGCTGAAATCTCAGGTTGGCACTTCTAATTTGTGCTTTTCTTACACTGAACTGCCTTTTAACTGCTCTTCCCACTAGACCTAACTGCAACCTGTGAACCAAAACAAAAATTTGACTGGCTTCCTTTTCACTGGAATTTAGCTTGAACTGCATATTCTTGTTGCAGCAAGTTCTCTAGTTTTTGCTTTATTTTAATGTTTTATTCTACTTGAATTTGGGGTTTGGGCAGCTTAGATGATACTTCCATTGGAAATCATGTGCAATTTTCTGTTAAAGGACTTAGTTGTTTGTGTGGGATCGAGATTTACAGAGGAGATTTGTGACAAGGATTTGGTTGACTCTTGCACCAGATACAGTATCTGAGGCAGAAAAATGCTGGTTAAGTACAAATGTCTCCCACTTTCATCCACCTTAGCATGTATTCATCTGGCCAGTACCTAATGCTCCTGCAGGCCAGGTCTGTGAGCTACATCTACTCACATCACTGCACTGTCAGTGCCACAGGACTATCATCTGCTTTGGTGCAGTGGTTTGGGTCTTCTACCTTCTTGCAAGGACCAAGGCTGCATCAGTTGCACCCTGAAATGTCCCCCAGCAGGGCTGTGACATGGCAGCTCTGAAGGCCTTTTGGGTACTAGGAGCACTGTGACATTTTCTGTTTTAAACAGGTCTCTTGACTAGGAGATTTTTGTTCATGAGTGAATACCTTTAAATTTGAGACTGGGCCACTTCTGTGCCCAACTGCTATAGGTCTTTTAAAAACCAAAATATTGAAATACTGGAATTGAAATAATTGATGTTTGTTTCTGATTTATTGGAAATCTCAAGTATGTTTTCCTGTTTTTAATGGTGTAGGCAGAGAGACTTGAAGTTAGAAAAAGACAAGAAGAAATGCAAAGAAGAGAGATGTTTTTTGAAGATCAAACGTAGTAAGTAAAATTTGAAACTTATTACCTAAAATTCCTTATCTACTTGTCCTTCTGTTTTGTTTGTTTGGGTTTTTAGTTATTATTTAATGTTATTTATTTGTTTGCAATTTTTTTCCTGGTTTGGGGCTCAGGAAGGATTTGCCTTCTGTATCTATTTTTTTCAATTCTTGACTTGAAACTTTTGACTTCAGGGCAATGGGCACAAACTGAATCACAGGAGGTTTCTACTGAACATCAAGAAACACTTTTTTACTCTGACAGTGTTTGCACATGAGCACAGGTTACCCAGGCAGGTTGTGGATTCTCCATCCCTGGAGATATTCAAAAGTTCTGGGCAGCTGTCTCAAGGCCCTGCTTGAGCAGAGGGAAGGACAAGATGACATCAAGAGGTCCCTTCCAATCTCAAAGATTTTATAATTCCGTGAAATATTCAAGCCTCCTCCACACCTTATTCTGTTCTCTAGATGTCTTTAGCTTCCTAAAACATACACTTTGAAATGAAAGTTGTGAATTATAAAATGACTTCGTGCTTTCTTTCTCTAACTGAATCAATATGTAATCATTCAGTCCAAGACTAATTATCAAAACAGAATCTAAATTGTATCTCTACCCATTTATTTTGTTGATTAGTAAAGAAGTCTAACCCACATGTAAATAATGAGGACTTCCTCTATTTAGCATAGTCCTACTTAAATGTGGAGATCTGTTGTAAAGACCTATTTCCCAAGAATACCTCCTTAATGTCAGATTTAGATGCAGCCTAAGTCCTGATATAATTAATTCCATTGGCAGTGAAGTTCCTGCCTTACCCATTCATTCTACCCTATTTATTTGTTTTTAACTGATCCAAACTGATTCTATCACATAATTAACACACAATGCTGTTTAGTCACCTTTACCTTTTTTATCTTTGGCTTCTGAAATGACTCACCTGTATTCTTAGCCTAATTGATTGCTTTTTCCTCCTCTGTGACCTTTAAAGGAGTCACTTTTGTCCCATGCTAGTGGTTCCAGTTCCTTCATCATTTGCCTAGACTCAGTTCTCTAATATGCAGGTATTTTAGTGCTTTCTCACTGATTTCAACTTTTCTTGTATTTTTCCTTTTGTTTCTTCCCATTTGGCTATAGGCACAGCTCTTTTCCTTAATATGCTGCCAGTGTTTGTCTCTAGATACTGGTGTTTGGCCTGCTGTTCATCCTGGTGTGGATGTCTACACACACACTTTGATTCCTCAGGAATTCTCAACACACAGCTTTAGATCTCTGCCTGTTTCTGACAGCCTAGACACTTTGATTCTCTTTGAGCCTAAATCAACAATAGAGACATCAGATCTTTCCAGTGCAAGGTCCTCAGTTATGGGCCTTGCTTTTCCTCAGGGGATTGTCAGGGTTCTTGTCTTCCCATTTAATCTGTTTTTTTATCTTAAAGGGTATTCAGTTATGAACAGACACATATCTCTTCCCTTCCTTCACCTTCCCTGTCTGTACTGTTTTTTTGCTTAGGGTGAAATGAATTCTGCTGTTCAGTGCTCTTTTCCATTAAAAAGTAAGTTTGGTTTTGTCAAAAGCAGGCCCAAACCCTCTGAAACATAGGAAGAGAGGAAATGGCCACAAGTGAAAATTCCTTCACCAAAAGGGTGGCCAAGCATCGGAACAGGCAGCCCAGGGAAGTGGTTGAGTCACCCTCCCTGGTGACATTTAAAAACATGTAGATGTGATGCCTAAGGAAATGGTTTAGTGCTGGACTTGGCAGTGCTGGCTTAATAGTTGGACTTGATGATTGTAGAGCTCTTTTCCAACACACCTGATTCTCTGTGGGCATCCAGGTAGTCCCCAGGTGATGCAGGAGCTCTGTCCACGGGTTAAGGAAAGCCTTGTGAGCATTCAGCTGGTGTCATCTCTGATGCAACTGAAAGTAAAGATGGACTGATCATTGGAGTGTCTCAATCGCCATTGTTTGAGTTTATGTTGAACTACCAGAACATTATTTGTACGTACTATGTATTGAACATAAACCAGGAGGGCCCTGTAGATAATGCACTGGAGGAAGTGAGCTGGAAACCTACCTCCAGTGAATGCAGTTTTAGTTAAGCAAAGCTCTCATATGCTGCAGTGTTAAGGAAACTTGCCTGTTCGACCATCCAGGAGCCACTCTGTCAATCACTCTCACACCACCTGAGCTGGGACTGAGGCCCCTTCACTGCCACACCCACGCTCACACAGCCACACCAGGTTCAAACCAGGTTTCCCTACCAGTTCAGCCCCGGGTTTCCCACTGAAGAGTCTCAGACGTCCAGATACTTAAAGTAATTTAATCATGGTGCGGTAACTAAGTAACAAAATAGCAGCTTGAGCTGGTGCTTCCAAGGAGGGACTCTGAACAAAGGAACCCTTGGGCTTCTATCCCCTCACAGTCTAAGCAGAGGGAAGTCTGAGAGTTGTCGGCTCCTGCTGTGTCCATTCCCCTGGCCAGGTCACAGGTCCCCAGGCCCTTTGTTGTGCAAAAGGTCTGCAGTTCATGGTCCTTTGCCTGGGGCTCAAGCTCCAGCCCCGCAGAGCTCAGCCTGCAGCTGAACACTGAGCTACCTGTGCAGAATGTATTCCTCAACAGACACAGTGATACCAGTGCCTTCCCCAGCCTGAAGGAGCTCTCTGATGGGCACAGGAAGAGGAGGGTGTACCACTGGATGTTGTTGAGGATGCATTGCTAAGAGACGCTGGCATTAAGGAGCACAGCATCCAAGCGTAACGAAAAGCTTCTGAGTGACATTTCAGATTTTGTGAAGTAACTCCACTGAGGTACTGCTGGCTATTAGCAGCGTGTTCGCATAGAAGTGCCTGGTATTTAAAGATGTGCTTTTGCCTACCATGCAAAAATGAGTGACTCATTACTTCCCTTCTCTAAGACCCTTCGTCTAGAGGCGAAGAGAACAAATATGAGGTTGTGCCTCTCTCCTCACTGTCTCTGCTGGAGTATTTTGATCTCCTCTGCTTGCTGGGAATGGGGGAAAGGAAGGTCATGAGCTACATATAAAGCAGTGACCTCTGCAAAGTCATGGCCTATAGAGCCATTTCAAAAGATAAGCTCCCTTGTTAGTCTGTCCTCTGTAAGATCTGTAGCTGCAACATCACAATTTTCCTGAGGAGATCAATGCCTACCAGCAATCTCATTAACTGGGAAATCTTTTAAAATTGATCACCACCTCTAGCTGTATCAGCCTCCAAGGGGTACAGCCCAATCAGTACCTCTCCTGCATGAAGTGCCGCTTCTATTTGATAAGGAAAAGCACTTAAGATTCTCATGTCATTAACATGCTCTGACAATAAAGTATGATGCTGCCCAAAATTTTGTTTTTCTGATTAAATTCCTGTCACAAGAACTTCTTGCTCAAATCCCCTTTCAAAGGGACTAACATGAGTGCTAAGAAGAAAGATTGTCTGTAACCTTTTGTGCTGTCTACAGAATATAGTTATTTCCTATCTCTTGAAAGCCTTGTTAGCTTCTTTGTGTACAACAGGTCCTTGAAAGGCAGCTATATCTGCTACCACAGTTGCTTGAATATGTGTTTGTGTCTTGTGAGAATGTAGTCTAGGCAGGCATGCAGAATGTAATGAAAAAGTCTGCAAAGCTCACAATTTTTGGATCAGCCCCTCCTCTGACCCCAGTGGATTCAGGCTTTGTTAGGTGACTAAAACAGAAAAAAACTCACAAAATGTCTCCTGAAGTAGCTGTGTATCAAAAGCCTTAAGAGCACACAGGAGCAGACTCTGGGGCAGAGAAGTTGCTGGTTAGCAGGAATTGCTATAGTTTGTGGTAACAGAGGAGAAGCACGTGAGGGATTTGTTGGTGACAGAGTTGCTGTGGTTCTGTCCCTGCAGTTGCCAGATTTAGAAAATGGGGAGTATGTGTTGACTTTTTACCAGAAACTTCTTACACATGAAATGGAGTCCTTCCTTCTGAGTCATGGTATCCTGAATGCATTTTGCATAATTGGCCTGGTTGTGTTTCTGTCAGAGTGCATTAAAGGGTAATGGAGGCTCGTGTAGTCCATACTTTGCAATTGCTAATCCATGCGAGGGAAGAACTGAGTGCCCATCTTTCCAAAAGGAAACAAAGAACAGGACTTTTCAGGACATCCCTCTTTATTTAGTACACCACAGTTGTCATTTAAACAGTAATGAGGATGGATATGTCATGACTGGCTGTTTTCAGTGGCTTGCTGTGCAGGCTGTGTGAATGTGTCTGAACTGTAGGGTGTCTTACCATACAGTTTTAGCCCAGATCTCTAGTTAGATACTTTTATTAAATTTGAATTTGACTTTCCAGAAATTGTAATGTTGGATGTGGTCCACTGTTTTTCTAATAGCCATCTACCTATTTATGTAATGGAAAAAGCAGACTAAAAAATAAGGTTACTTTCTAATAGTACATGATGACTGTTGTGTCACTTCATCCTTCCCTTTGCTACATATTCATGCCTCTGTTTTTGTGAAGGTTGTATTCCTGTAAAAATTCCTGGCACTGCTGCACTCGGGTACATGTGCACATTCAAAATATTCTGCTCAGAATTTGGAGCTGGAAACAGAATTTGCCAGAGTGTCTCTGAGTGCATATTCCAAACACAATGCAGGAGGTTCACCAAACCAAGCTGATATACACTTGCCTGCCAAGGCAGTTTTCTCAAAAGTCATAAAATGCAGGAGAATAAAACCTGAATCAAAACAGAATTTTTATTTATTTATCAATTTTTACAGGATAAATGCTAGTGTCCTTGCTAGTTTTCAGTCCTCTATGATGTGTGGTTCAAACAGCAGGCTGGCAACAAATTTTCCTCACAGAAGTGCAAATGTAAACCTGACCAGACTTTTAATACAGGTTGCTGAAGAGAATGAAAGAGGACTCACACAAAAAGCATTTGCAGCCTTGAGAATCCTTTGTTTGCTTCTTTTCACCACAATTGTCTTCGTTTTGTTCATTTGCTCCTGATTATTTTAAGCGTTGTCAATTATTTAGCTAACAGGCAGAAAACTAGGCTTTTATAGACATCCAAAGGGACTCTCTTGAGTGTAATAATGAAGGCAGTTTATTGAACGCCTGTGAGGTTGCTTTCTAATTGTGCGCATTAATCTGCCCATGCAAGCTGGCTGAAAATATAGAAGCAGATTGCACATGCAGATGGAGCACACAGAATGGAATGCAATAGACTTATACAAAACTGCATTTTCCTTAAAACTGGATTTATGCTTATTACTTCAGATCATAAATGAAACTTACATCTAAAATAACATCCAGGAATACTGGATGACTTGGTGGGAGGAACCAATAGCCTAGCTGTGTTATTTCATCCAGTCAGGGAAACAAAAAAAGCAGGTGGGTTGACAGGATAGATTAGTTTTGAGTGTGGGTAGGAAATGATGAAAATAATTCTGCTAAGAAAGTTGCCTTTTTTTAAAGCAACCTATTTTTATAATTTCTTGAAGCCTTATACCTAAGATGAACCAGTGCCACATTTTTTGTTCTTATCCCCAAATTCAGGAACAGATGCTCAAGAAATTGCAGACAAGAAATCCTGCTAGCCAAAGATAGCAGTGTTTGATAACTATCATTAGGTTTGTCCAAGTTGTCTGTACTATGATCTTGCACTACTGCCAGTGAAGTCTGTGAATACTGTATTAAGCTTGGTATGTGGCTACTGGGAGGATTTCTGTTGGAAAGCAGGTGGACTAAATATCCAGACAATGGCCTTTCTTCATAGTAAAGGGCATTGCAGAAGAGTCATCAGCATAATACATGAATTTGGTGTGTTAATAATTTCATGTAATTTTTTACCATATAGCTTCCAACAAAAGATGACTTGCCCACCTACACACACTCCATGAATGGACATTAGTTCACGCTGGCAATTTTGCACATGGCTGATGTTTGTTTATTATTCGTTCCTACCAGAAAAGAGGACTCTGTCCTGCAGCTCAGGGTAAGAATTGAGATACAAGAGAACTAGGATTCATGTGGAGTTGAAAGCATGTTTGTTGCTAACGGACAGAGATGATTTTGCTACCTTGCTCCTTGTCATGTCCAGCTGTGGGAAATAGGGCAGTTGCTTGTAGCCTTCTGAACGTACTTATACCATGTAAACTTCTGGCTGTGGTACATCTCTGCAGAGAGGAGGGGGTGTGAGAGGAAGCATATGTAACTGTGTACTAGCAAAAGCCATGTATCTTTGGTGGGATTATTTTCACAAATGGTATCATCGGGCCCCCAGCTTCATTCCCACTTTAATAAATTTTTTTTCAGTAGTGAAAATCCCAACTACACTTCCCTTTGGAGTCTCTTTCTCCATCTTCCAACAAAGAAAGTGTTGGAAACCTTCTTCTATTTTAACATTTAGTTTTGTTAGGCCATTTGCCCCAGTATCAGCCAGCCTACCTTGTGGGTCACAGCAAATGCCTGACCAAGATGCACATGACAATGCACAGGCAGAGCCCTCCCTGAGAAAGGAAAAGGACATGAGGGAGAATACATCCACCATGGACCTTACCGAAATGAAGGGCAACATTTCTTCTGGTTAGGCTTCGGCAGTGTTATGCAACTGATCTTAATTTCTGCAAAAGTTGAGGAAGTTGTTATGCTTAGCCAATTAAATATGCTGAAGTGGGAAGAAGTTGTAGATATGCTTGCTGGTGCTGCAAAAAGATGTTTTGAATGAAATTTGGGGTCGGGTTTTTTGTTATTGGATTGTTTTTCTTTTTTGAGAGGGTGAGTTCTATTTTTAAAAATGATCATGAAACTTCTGGGTAGATGTGTGAAACTAACATTATGTATGCATTATGCATGGTTCTCAGTTTTTCAGCTGAATTGGAAGAAAACAGTGAAATGTCATTTTAGCATTGCTTACAGGCAATTAATTTGGAAGCTGATGTGTCCATGTCATTCAGCATTAAATGCTTCTTCTGTGGCCTTAGTGATTATTCAAGTTGCCTCCTTTTTGCAATGACTATAATGATTTACCTGCCTTGCAGTTCTTTATTTTGACTTTTTTTATTACTATTTCTGAATGACTCTTAGCATACTTGTGGACGTTCATTAGAGCAGAATTGTAATGGCGGAGATCCTGCAGCTTGAGAAAATGAGGTTCAGGAGCTGTCTTGTTTTCAGTAGTAGTAAGAACTGGCCATTATATTTTACAAATTGTCAAGAGAAATAAATAGATTTATGATATATGCAAAAGTATTGTGTTGGTTGGTTTGTTTGTTTTTTTTTTTCCAAATGTACTGGCATAAAAGCCAGTATATTTTTCAGTATACTGGCATTTCAATATCCATCAATTAAAGCAAAAGAATTAACTGCCACTGGTTCCATTGGGAAGAACTAATGAAGATTACAAGAAGCTTTTTTAATTAATGGATTTTTAATGTTAAGTCTGTAAAACAGACTTAAAGCCAAGAACTTTATGTGTAGGCAGAAAAATTATTTTCTCTATGTCTTTGTTCTGACAGGAATACAGACTCAAATGAAAAGCTTAGCAAGTGGTGCTATGTGACTCCTGGATGGAGGAAGATGCTGGGGGTCCTGAGTCGATATCTCCTTCATGTCCCTAGGGATGAATCCTTTCAAGGACTTTTGTTTTCCTCGTGACGGTAGTTAAAACCAAATGACACACAATATTGAAGACCTTACTCTGCAGAGGATGTCAGAGCTTGGATCTTGCAATGAAATTGTTGTGGGTCTTCAGATCTTTAGTAGTTGCATTCAGGAGTCAACTATGGAGCTTGCTGCTTCTTAGCGGTCAGGGCTGGCGATCCTGTTGGAGCACGTGAACTCCTACACAGGCCAGAGGAACCTAGGCTCACTCTGGCTTTTATAACCATCCCCTTGTCTCACCCCAGTGGGAATTTTGGCAGCGTTTAGTCCCAAACAGTAAGAAATGCTTGTGAGTTTACAAGTAACTTGTGAGTGCAGGGTGCCTGTATTACACCATTCTCAGTGGAACAACTAGCAAATTCATGTTTCTGCACTTTACATATACTTCTTGAGCTTCAAATAAACGGTTTTGCATAGCAGCGTTTAAAAAAGGACTCTGCCTGAAGAGTAGCTGTGGAATGTAAAGCTGTATATCCGAGGACCCACAGAAAGCATCTGCAACATGGACTGATTTCTACTGTCATGCACCACTCCTGCTAGCACATTACTCAGTGATTCTGGCAGCAGAGCTAGTATTTTCCCATGACAGCTCTTAAGAGTTATTCAGACCTCAAATCCAGTATTGTGCTTCACTCTCCCACCTCTGCATCTGTGCTGATAAATTAAACACTGTCAATCACTGTCACTTCTGAGGCCAACAGGCCTAAGAGTGCCTGCTTCCATTGCTAGAAAACTTTTTTTACCTCCCAAAATGAGGTGGTAGCATCCAAAATGCCTGTTGGGAGTTGTGGCTGGTATTCATTTCTAGACAGAAGCCAGGAGTTATTTGGGAAAGTGATGTTTGGGACAGGTCAAAACTATTCCAGGAATAGTTACCACACTATAGATGGCTGAGTTCTCATGCTAAGAGTAGTGCTTGGTGCTATTAAACATACCAGTATGGGAGAAGGTTGTTTTAATTAGCAGAGCAAAAGGTTTTTCCCAATGGTGTAATGGGAAACAGGGCTACCAAGACAAAATATCCTCATAAGATCACTCTGCTTTAATCAGAGCATTAATGGCTCTCTTCTCTTCAGACTGATGCTTAGGGGTAGTCAGAACTCAGGTTAGCAGCCTGTTAGGAGGGTGCCTTCTTCTTGGTTTGTCTAAATCTTTTATCTCCTTTAGCCTTGCTACATTTGAAGGGTATCAGAATTCTTCTGTATTCAAATAAATTTCTTCATCTCATGCTCTTCTTTCCTTAATGTTATTTAGTTTAGAGGGGCACATTTTACTAGCATTTTTGATTAGTCCTTGAAGTTTTAGCACGTGAATGAGATGTTCCAACTGTCTGACCGTGTTCTGATATGCTGATTTCCTTCTGGAGATACTGCTTTCCTTTCCAGAACATTAATTGAACTGTCATCTCTCTGAATTCTCCCTTTCCATGCAGCCTGGTTTAAGCTATGCTCTGCATTGTTATGACTGCAGGTTTAGTATTATGAAAAATACCACTCAGACATTCAGTCTGGCAACCCTAGGTGCACTGCTGGGTTACCATAGAGATGACATACAACAGATTAACATGTATAAGATCTGACTTGTCTTTCATCAGAAAACTCAGAAACCGGAGTGATAGGAACAGTTCATTAATATATTACTTAATTTGGTGAACTCAGGTGTTTCTCTATTCGAAGAGAGTGCAGTCTTGCTGAGGAACTTTATTTGCTTCCACTCTTGTAATCGTCTTTTCTGATATTAAGACTAAGCTTTTCACCTACCAGTGTGCTGATCTGGGAGATTCAATGGCCTTCATCACATTTTTATGCAAATAATGAGAAATTCCACATACAACATACCATTCCCTTGCCATCCATAAGGAATTAGGGCATGTAGGTATAGCCCCAAGTTGCCACGTATTTTTTTGCAGAGCTTCAACCTTCTCAAATATATTCCAGATTTTCTGTAGGAGTTCTTAGTCTTTCTGGTGTAGAGATAAATACTTATTTGTTCAGTTTTAGCATAGGTAGAGAAACACAAAATCTGCAATTTAAATCTTCGCGTTCCCAAAATTATTCTGTGCAATCTTACCACTTAATAACTCATGGAAAAAATTGGAGTGCTTAACACTTGTATAAGAAGACTATTAATTTGTTCAACTTTTATATACAGGTACTTTGCAGATCAGGGAAAACAAGGTTTCATTTTGTTCTTTCTTTATTGTGCGTTGGCTGAGGTCTGTTAACTGCCCAGGTAATGGAGGAAAGGGAGTGAACTGGGAATGGTGAGACTTTAAAAGCCTGACTTGCTAGAACTTGAGCAAGTACTTTGTACCTGAAGTGGCAACGTGGTTTTGTATTGTATAGAGTAGCAGAGAAGACCTTGTGGGTTCTTGTTCTTTTTCCCAACTTCTCCTCAGTATACCATTCCTCACTGACCAGCAGGACATTTTAGCAATAAAGTGTTTACTCACAGTTTTAGATCATGGAGTGAAATATAAAAACACACTTGGTAGTCTGTTCAGCTGTTAATCATAATCACTCTTCAGCAGCCAAGGCTTTTTCTGCAAGTTTAAGTCTTTGGTATTGGAATCATCTCCCAGAGCTAACCGGTTGCCCTGTTAGAAGAGTAAATCTTTGTGTTCAATATCTCTTGAAGCACTCTTTCTGCTCTCAGTTCAGTGCTTTCATGTTTTCCAAAGCTGTGCAGAGAAATAAAATTGCCTCTTTCCTCTAACTTTGCTCCTTCGAGTGAGAACAGTCTTCAATATATGTGCCTAGGACTGCAGGTTAACTGATTCCTCATCACAGCACACAAGCTCCCATTCTCTGTTTTTGTTTGTGACCTAGTTTAATTGTACTTGGTTGAAACTGTGAGCAAAGTGATGCTACTTTGCAACTCTGGGCTTATTAGGTATGCAATTGGGAAAAAAAATTGCCCTTGCCAGCATAAGAAATGAAAATGCTCTGCATTAACTAAAGACAAGCAATTTTTTCAGTGGTACAAAATGCTTGAAAGCCTTTCTGCTTGATAAAGTAATCTGTTGTAAGGCTGCATTGTATTAACTGTGAAGGAAAATTCCTGAAAATAATCTTTTAAAGTACTTAGCTGAGATTTATAGATCTCATAGAAGGATTTGCAACAATTCAGTGAAGCAGTTGCATCCTCATGAAGTCCAGTGGTATATGGGTCTGTATTATAGGAGCTTTACAATGAAGAAAGCATAGCCACTCTACACCCCAAATATGCAAATGACTATAATTGTTTGCTTAAAAAATCATGCCAGGAATTATCTTATCTACAGTATAGGTTCTGTATCCTCTGTCCCATTTGTCTGTTTCCATAACCTTTTTTTTCTACCTGTAATGTTTTTCAGCAGACGCATGATAAAATGTCTAGGCTAGATTCCAAGGGTGGAATAAAAAGCTGTGTTTATTTCTTATGGAAGCACTAACAATTCTATTTGGATTGAATTTCTTCATAGCAAAACCAGGGAATTATTGAACAGATTGGACCGGGGTTTGCCAAAGAGTGATTCCTGTCAGATTGCTAATCCTGGCCCAGCAGCTACAGCATGGGTAAGCAAAACAATGGCATGTGCTGTATTTTCTATCAGCTTTCCAGGTGCTGTCAATAGTGCAATGTTAGAATATCCTAATTGAGCTTAATTGCCAAGACATAAATCAGTGAGTACCAAGGAACCTTTCTGAGTGAAGGAGACTGCCTGCATTGTCTCTTACACAGTGGCAGAGTATTCTACGTAGTAGAGGACTGCTCACAGATCTCATTCTGATAAATGGTAACCAGATTTATATTCTAAGGTCAGATGAGAATCTTAGGTATGCCCTGTACCCATCTGCTGGTGGTAAGCTTTTATGAAAGTTCAATTAGTTCATGTCAGCAGATGCTTTACTGCATTAAAAATCCAGTCAAAAGAGAAGCTTGTTTCTCACTGCATCCTAAAAGTGATTCCATACACTGCTTGGGGTCTTTGTCCCAGTTTGAACAAATCTGGTAAGTATCAGTGTAATTAGGAAATAGATAAAGTATTGCTTCAATTTCATTATTCTAATTGACTCTTAAGAGGCTTTTTCACATACAATTAGTCTCTTCATGTCTAAACCAAGCTTTCCAACTAATGTAAAAACTTTCAGTGAGGAATATTAACCCTGAGAGAGAAGTATTTCTCCTGCAGGGAGGTTTGTAATTGGGGAAGGACATAGAACAGGGAGCCAAGTGGACAGAAATTAACATTGGAAGCAACTCAGTGGAAGTTTGGAATTATCTGATCTAGGCAGCCCTCTGTTGTAAATGGCCTTGAGCACCACCTTGAGTTGGGTAACAGGAAGGGAAGATTTGCCTCCGTATTCCCTCAGATGCCTTAGAAATGGGCAAAAATCCTCCCTTTACAGAAATTGCTGCCAACAGGATATATGACACGTCTGTCTTGCCTCTAGGATCTCTTCCTGGTTTTCATTGCATGGAAAGGGAAGGTGATACTGAAAATAGATTCCATTCCCCTTTAATTCTTCAGGATAGATTGTGTCTCTGAAAACCCTAAAGACATTGTAGCAAATGTGGGCAGAAAAGTGCCAATAGCTAGAAAGTGCCGATTTCTGCCCAGCTCTGCTGGACAGAAGGTTAGTTGCGGGAGAGTGGCTTTCAGATGGTATTTTGTAGTTCTGGATGAAAAACCAAGATGAAGGACTATGGAAAGGGAGAAAAGATGCTTTGAAACCACTCCTACCTCCCTCTTGAAGCATCCAACACTCCAAACAGTAGGGAGTTTGCTCTTTGGTAGGGAAGGCTTAGCTCTGCAGCCTTCATACGATGTGAGCATTGAACTGTGAAGACAAGTGAACTCATGTCCCCACAGCTGACTTGGATTAGAGCATTTTGGTGTGCTGTCTTCATATCCATACAGAATTGGGTGGATGGCTGAAGGAACACTGAACTCTTTCAGTTGTACAGGTCCTACTTTTAGCCTTGGCCTTTTCCTTCATCTATCTATGCATGGCTTTCTCATTCCATGTTTTGACAGGCTTCTCAATAAGTTAAGCCAAATTACATCCCATAATTCATCTTTCACTTCGCTAGTGTCCAAGTGGATAAAATAGATCATTTATCTGTACTGTTCTTTCATACGAGCTGACATTATACCTGTGGCTGCATTTCTATAGCTTTGTGGATCAAATAATTACTTGTTTATAATGCAGCAGTGCAGCTAGCAAAGTCTTCGCAGCTTGATGAGGTCCGGTCTATAGGCATGGACACAGCCTCTGTGTGAGGAATCTGAAGCCCATAACCAGTGAGTTCTTACCTAAATAAACTTGGCATAGCACCAAAATGCTAAACCAGTAGGAAAACTGGGACTCTAATTTGGATGTTACCTTGAACGTGTCCTTTGTCTGGAGTAATTAAAAGATTCAGGAACAATGTATTTCAAATAGTAAAGCGTGATAAGCTTAGAGCATGCCTGACATGCATGCTAAAAGGGGGAATATACATACATGTATGTGATTTTTTTAAATTTTAAATTCCTGTTCTGAAAACAATTCGGGACAAAGTGATGCAGATCAAAGCTTTTTCCCTCACATCATTTTTTGGAGAGTGATACTAATTTAGCACACCTAGCTCAACTATCCTTGCCAAATATTACTTCATGTCCATGAACAAATACGACTTCTTTTGAGTGACTCTGTCACTGATGACTTTTTTGGCCTGCTTATTTAATCAAGCTCATAATTAATTTTAATCCTGTCTTTCAAAGTGTGACCAATCCTGTGTAGATTTTTATTGTCTTCCAACTTGATTAACATACTCTCCACACCAT
The DNA here is from genome assembly GCA_013397175.1 of Platysteira castanea. NCBI lineage: Eukaryota > Metazoa > Chordata > Aves > Passeriformes > Platysteira > Platysteira castanea. Next base: position 23,714 of record VYXC01006811.1, read on the forward strand.
TCTCCAAGCCGTTACAGAGAGCAATGAATAATATCAGACCCAGAATGAGTCTCCCTGGGCACATGTAACAACTTCTTCCAGCTCAAAATTGAGCTATTAATAATTGCTTTCTCTATTCAGTCTTTTTAGCAAATTATGTGACTGTTGTTTTAATGCTGTCATTCTGCATGCATATATCAAGTTTTGGGAATATTCTGTAGACCTGTAACAAATTCCTCACTCAAGTCAAACCTGCACAATTCTTGTATTAAATTATACTGGCTCATTTTCTAGTGTGCTACACTATGCCCCTGCTCAAAGACTTTACAGTAGAAGTTCCAGTGTATAATATCCTAAGGATCCTCAAAGACACTGATTGTAGGTTGGCTTTTGGCAAACAATTACGACTTGTGAAAGACCAGGGATTATTGTAATGAAAACCTGTTGCACAATTATTACATTATTCCTAATGTGCAGTTCAGATGTTCAGTTTTCTTGATGCCTCACAAATAACAGCAGTTTTGATCTCTCCTGTTGCCCTACCTCTACAAATAATCCTGTGTTCCCCTCCGTTACAAGGCCTCCATTCTGCTTTTTTATCTTGGTAGTATTTTCGTTACTTTTCTTTCCTCCCAGAATACCCCATCTCACTATCATATATCCTGACTGTGTTTTCTGACTGCTCAGGATATCTTTATGGTTATCACTGGGGCACAGAATGGCACTTGCTGTGACTACCTGGGTGTGATGCACAGGTGGACGTTCAACCAAACGGAATGACTGAGAGGCTTTAGGCCTCTTCTTTAAATTCTAGTCTTGAGGCCAATCTGTTTCTTCAGTAACTAGAATCATTCGACCATTTGTGTTTGTTAATTACCCATATAACAATTTGAGAATAAGGTTTGGGAGTTTGGCCCCCCTCTCACCCCACCAATATATTTTTATTTTCTGCTGAACAATAGAAAAGAAGCCATGCTTACAAGCAAGCTCTTGGAGAGGATGAAAACAGAAGATTAGAGGAAATGAAGCAAGAACAACAGAGGAAGGTAATTATACTTTAGCAGTTTGCATATTGTATCATTTTTGCATGCTGTGAAACCAATTAAATACATTGATTACTTGTAGCCTAGGCACAGAGCTTCTCTTTAGCAAAAGTGATTCAGTCACTGTTTTCAAATATTGTGAGAGAGATGAGTCAAGCTGTAAAATTTTAACAGGGACAAGACAATTATCCTCTGAGTTCAAGGCTGTTTGCATCTGGAAAACGAGCTCCCTTTCACCTCTCCATTTGAATAATTGTGTAGAGAATTTTTTGACCGTGGCAACCAATTTCATAGGCTAAGGAAACCCGTTTACCCTCTTGCAGGCAGAAGTTGTCTTACTGAGAAGTTAAGGATGATCTCTCTGAATTGTCTCATTCTAGAGAACTGAGAGCCATGGGCTCTGCTTTTTCAAATGGGGATGTAGAAATGTTCAGATTTGCTGTTAATTATAGTATGCCTCTCTGTGCCCTTGCTGACTACCTAGCTAAACGATTTTGAATTGTCTAAAAAGTAGGCATGCCAGAACTGCAACTTCGAACTCCATATTCTGCATATGCATCATGCATTGCCTGAAATGTGCAGTCCCTCTGGTATACATATGCATACCATATCCACATAAAGTTCATCTGCCAAACATGATGGCACTGTGCGAAGTTACCTGTCTTGGCTCCAGGTCTGACTGTGAAAGTACAGGAAGGGCAGCACTTGAAAATCTAGCAAATCATTTGGAAACATGAGCAAGTGCTGAGCCAGTTGCTGTGCCTCTGCTGTTAGTAACATCCAAATTAATGTTATGGTACTTCCCCTGTAGGAGAATTTTATCACAATAAATTCCATGCACTGAGATTCTTCTAGAGATGGAGAAGTTACTCATCCCTGCTCACTGATATTTTTCTTTACATGTTGGGGGTGTGTCCTCTTTTCAGAGTATTATAACAACTATGATACTGGGAAAAAAAGGTGGGACAAAAGGGAGGCTCTTAACTGCTATCCCATCAGGTGTATGCTTATTCCCAGAACCTATACACAGGAGAAGTTTTTGAACTACAATCTGGATGGGCATAAGGCTGGTACCTGTTGTAGTCTCTACATGGATCCTTCCAAAGAGAAAATAACTACAGATGTAAATTAGCACGCCCCTAATTCCTGGGTTTGGTTTAAGGGACTTGTGTGGAGCTGTAGACTCTGTAGCGATTTCCATGGGTTGATAAGGAGGTGTTGGCTGCTTCTAAGGCTGCTCTTGTTTGCTGTGTGGTTCCAAGGTCTCCTTACCTTCACAGTTGCTGCTACTATTGTGCAGACTAATGCACTACTTAGAAACCTACTGTAAATAATGTGTATTTTAAGGGCTCCAATAATTGTCCCTCAGATATATGGTGGCTCATTTCTACTTCAAACTTATATTTATTAAAGTAATTGTGAATTCTGTCTTGTGTGTACCTCCTAGCACAGTGTAGCCATAAAATGTGTAGGTATTGTCAGTTCCCTTTTTTTCTTCAGAGCAGGTTTTAGTATGTATTGCTTGATTTAGAAATTTTCAGTACACTTTGAACACCACATCATATACACACAATATATTTCAGAACATTACTCCAAGAGAGGAGTCGGCATATTGGAAAGTCAGATACTGAGTTTTAATTTTCAGGTTGAATAGTTATTTAGAATAGTGAAAATTGAGGTTGGCTTTTTTATTTCTTAATTCTGTTTCTTCTTTTAGGGCTAGACAAATATTGATACACAACACATTCTCTGTTATTGATTTTCTCCATACATTTATTGCACAGTTTTTACTTAATGTTCCACTTAAACTGATTAAAAAAAAAAATCTTGTGGTTCTATTCAGTTATTGAAGCTTTTATCTAACCACATCATTTTATTTTAGTTTCTATTCCTACTGCTATGCAGTTGCTATGGAAAATATGAAAGATGGGTCTGTTCCTATCCCTTCTTCCCTGTCCTGCAAGCCAAATTTCCTTTGCAGAAAGAACTGCAACTTCAATCCTTGGGTGCGTTGCAGACAGCAAGAGCTAGAGAAACAAGCACACATACAGACCAGAGTCATACAAACTGTGTTTCCTTCACAGTTCTGGCTGAAATTGCATAAGCAAACTCTCCCCTGGAAAGAATTCCCTTTGACAGTGTTTATATACCTTAATGCTATGTAAGGGTGGTACTCTGCTGCAGTGCTAGGAGCTTGTATATGTTGCCACCGCACCAACAAGTACCATTTGCCCTTCTCACCCTGATGGCAGCCTCAGGGAGCTGGAGGTGACATACCACACCACATGCCCCAGATCTCATCTTCTCCTTGCACTCCATAGAGGCATGAGGAGAAGGACATGTCTCCTTCTTACCCTGTGGGCATGACAGCTGTGACTGCTGCTGATTTTGGCTGTCATCCCTGTCTTGGTTTAAAAGACAGGTGTTTACTAAAGGAAGGCAGGAGTCCCCCTTGGAAATGGGAAATGCAACCACCTTCCCGCCGAATTATTATAAATTTGAAATTGAGGGGCTTTTAGGCACAGATATGAGAAATAGGAATAGCAGTTCTTTTACTAATATATTTATATATATAACAAAGCAATAATACAGAAAACACTGGTTTAACCTGACAGGGTCAGGGTATGACCTGACACCCCGCCAGGCAGGGTGGTGGTAGCAGTCCAGTTAGATGATAGCTGCAGGTTTTTTTGAAAGCACTTTTGTTGAAGTGGTGATTTTGTAGGAAAAAAGGTTTGGTCTTTCTCAGAAAGTCCAGTGGTGGTTGTGTAGCTCTTGTCCTCTGTGAATCCAGTGGAAAAAGCTGCTTGTGGTGTTCCAAACCTTAGCTTATATCCAAGATGGAATGCTTGGCTCCTCCTTCTGGGCGGAGCATCTCACAATGGGATGGTGTAATTTCATCAGTCATGCAGTGAGACTGGATGGCCCACTAACAGAAGATATCCTCCTGGAGGGAGCGTGGGTTATGGGAGAGATAAAGAACTCTGCCCCACCTGGTGTCAACAGCTGGCCCATTAACAGAAGATATCCCCATGAGTTTACCAGGGATGAGTCATGAAGGAGAGGGGGAACACTGTCCCACCGGTTTTAACAGCTTATGAGGATGGTGGTAGAATGCATACTGTTGGGCATATCTTACACTGTAACCTAGGACAGTCCCCCTTGGACCCACCGGGAAATTCAAACCTGTGTGTTGGGACAAGGGGAAGCAGACTGCTGTCTGGCATACCCCCTTAAATGTAGGAATCTGAATCCTGTAATTTCCCTCTTTTAAAGGCACAAACAAAAATCATCCACATGCTGAACAGGAAAACCAACTCAGTTTTTAACATAGTGCTGTCACATAAATAAAATGCTGCTGGAAGAAGTTCTGGCTCTAACAGAGGCTAACATCATGTGGAATTAATAGGGTTTGCAGCATAAGTATGTTAATTAAAAGTTAGTTTGTTTATTTGTTTGTTTTTCACTTTTATCATTGCCAGGCTGAATTAATGGAATTTAAACAGAAGCAGGAAGAGGAAGCAAGAACAAGAGCACATCAAAAGGAACAGAGGAGGTAATGATGCAAAAAATGCAGAATATACTCAAATTGAATTCCCACCTGGAAAGGGTCTCAAAATTGCAGGCACTCATGCTTTAGAAGACTATTGCAATGAGGATCCCTGACCTCATCTCTGGTTTAGCTTTGCTTTCAAATGAGCCACTAATATCCATCTTTACAACTGCTCAATGTAATGCAGTATGACCCAGAGTGCCTTTCTCACTTTATTTATCCTATCAGCACAGGACATAGCATAGAGTAGAAACTATTAATAGTTCCATGGATGACTACTAGTGCAGTAGCTCCAGCTTTATATGTGTATCTGTATATGTATGTATGTGTCCATCTGTGTATCCATTTAATTTTTATTTATTTGAGAATGGTCTACTTTGTCCATGCCCCATCTTGTGGTTGACTGTCTCTGAGGTTAGCAGACAGAGCTTGACATGGGATTTGATATTGATTCAGATGGAACCTGCAGTGCAGCAAGGCCTTCTGCAACTGCATTTTTTCATGTCCCAGGCTGTGCGCCACCACTGTGACCTCTCTGTGCTCAGTGGTTCTCGTCTTCCACTTCTGTCACTTAATTGTCTTTTCATTATCCTGAAGCACAGCTTTATTCTCAGCTTTGTTTTCTCTGGTAAAAAGAAACAATGCTCAGACTCAAAAGTGAAAACACCATTTGTTTCTTCTTTTTTGTATCATTATGGAAATATTAAAAAAAAATACCTCTGTGGGCAACCACTTTTCAGACTGCTTTCATTTCTTTTTTTTCTCTAGCAAATACATTGAAATAATTACCCCTAGAAGTTAATGAAGGATTTTTCATTCAGTCCATCTCATATCTCTAGACAGAAATAACGCAGTATTTTGCTTTTTATCTCATTCTTTCCAACACCATTGTAAAACATTAAAACAACAGTCGTGTCTAAGCATGTGTGTCAGTCCTAAGCAGTAACTGAGGGGAAAAATAAACAGTTTTCCAAAGAATCATATGTCCTGGTTTGAAAGACAGGTGTCTGCTTAAGGAGGGCAGCAGCCTCCCTTGAAATGAAAAATGCAACTCCCCTCCCTCCGATTTTATAATTTTGAAATTAAGGGGCTTTCAGGCAAAGATATGGAAGATAGGAATAACAGTTCTTTTACTAAAATAGATATAAAGACATATATATATAAAAAACAAAACAATAATACAAAGAACACTGATTTAAGCTGGCAGTCAGGGTACGACCTGGCACCCTGCCAGGCAGGGTGGTGGTAGCAGTCCGGTTTGATGACAGCTGCAGTTCTCCTTGAAGTAGTTCTGTTGAAAACGATCCTGCAGGAAGATCTGGTCCTTCTCTGGAGGTCCGGTGGTGGTTAGGGAGCTCTTGTCCTCTGGGAATCCAGTGGTAGTGCTGTTCCTCTGGGAGTCCAGTTGGAAAAAAAAGCTCTCCCTTGCTGCTCCAAAACCCCAGACTTTATCCTGGTGGGAATGCTTGGCTCCTTCCCCCTGGGCGAAGCATCTCACAATGGGATGGTGAGTCATAGGGCAAGGCCTTGATGGGCCATTAACAGGAGATAATCAGGAGCCAGTTATCTGTGAGTCATGCAGGAAGGACTTGATGGGCCCATTAACAGAAGATAGTCCAGAGGGAGGAGGCAGGGAGCACCACCCTGCCTGGTCTCAGCAGCTCATGAAAATGGTAAAAGAATACTTTTTGGGGCCTATATTGCACTATAACCTATGACATCATAGAATTATTTGGGGTGAAGGGACCTTAAAGATCATCCAATTCCAACCTCCCTGACATGGGCAGGGACACCTTCCACTAGACCAGGTTGTTCAAAGCCCCATCCAACCTAGCCTGGAACAATTCCAGGGAAGGGCCACCCACAGCTTCTCTGGGTAACTTGTGCCAGTGCTTCAGCACCCTCATAGTGAAGAATTTCTTCCTAATATCCAATGTAAATCTACCCTCTTTCAGTCTAAAGCCATTCCCCCTTGCCCCTTTTCACTACATACCCTTGTAAAAAGTCCCTCTCCATCTCTCTTTAGGCCCACTTTATGTACTGAAAAGATGCTGTAAGGTCACCCCAGGGACTTCTCTTCTTCAGGCTGACCAATCCTAAACTGAAAATACTTAACACATATTGAGGAAAAGTGTTTGTCCATGCTTTCCAGATTGATAGAGCAGTGCAAGAAAATGATAGAATTTCAGAGATGGATGGTAGAGAAAGCTGTCAGATGCATAAATTGTCTCTATTAGTAACAAGCTTAAGTGGATTTTTTCCATTTTTATTAGGAAATCGTTACTTCTAGAAACTTTCCCTGTGCACTGAAGGCTGGAAGATTACCTAAAGTGAATTGTCAAAATAGATAACCTCCCTAAAATGATGGGTAGGGGTATACAGGTCATCTTTCTATGGAGAATTTTGGTGCATTGTGCACAGCAGCCGAGGTTGCCTTTTAATCGCAACAGGCTGATCACAGGATAAGGATGCATCTGGTGAATTGAAAATTAAATCCACCTGATCTCATGCCTGTCCATGGTTATGCAGAACAGGCTTGAAAAATACAGGAAGATGGGCACTGAACAGATGGGAAGGAAAAGCCACTCACAGAATGTTAAATTTCAATAGTTTGTGAACTTCTCAGCTGCCTTCAAGTCATTATTAATTTTTTAATTGTACTTCAAGGGTAAATAATGCTTTCCTGGACCGACTCCAGAACAAAACACAACCTAATGACATCTACCAACCTGGATATACTCGACTACCTCAATAATGGCACCTTGGTAAGTTTTTGGGTACAGAATGTAGAAGCAATGAGATTGTTTAAACAATTTTTCTCCAGACACTGTTGTGTGTTTCTGTGTGTTCAGCCTGCCTGCCAGAACTTACAGGCCTGGCTGGCTGCCCTCAATACCTTTCAAGACAAAATCCTGTCTAAAATATAGGCTGTTCAAATGGGAGGAGGGAGGAACAGCAGCTCTTGCAGCAGAGCTCAGTGGCCTTGCATACAAGGTACTCACTACAAGGAGCCACATCCAAGGTATTTCCTTGAGTTCAGAACAAGGACAGTGAAATCATTAGGGGTTTTTTGAAGTCTTTAAATGAAAGATGCTTGGATATGCTGTAATTATTTTAATATGATATTGAAGTTGGAGGGAAAAAATCCTGTATCTATATCTCTATCTATCCAGCTATCTATCTGTCTATCTATCTGTCTTTCCATGTATAGCTGCTCATTTTTTACCTATATAAAATTATGACAAAGAAGGCCCAACTACATCTGATTTAAAATCAGTATTTTGAGGATTCTTTGAAGAAAAGATATCTTGATCATAGCCAATTAACCATCCATTCATTTTTTCCACTGTCCTAATGAGACATAAATGTGACTGTTGTTTAGAATTGCACTTTTCAGTGTAAAGAAAAATAAAATTATGTGTATTCTCCATCATGGAATTTTCCATTGGGTTGAAATTCTATTGATGAAAGGACCCTAGTACAGAAATGGAAGGGTTAAGAAGACTAAGAAGCAAAGTGGTGAGAGTTTAAGAGAATTTAGTGTGTGTGACAGTGTAGAGAAAACTGTTTAGCTGATAAACTATAAAAGCCTGAACTGGATTAGTTGGTGGGGTTGTGTAGGTTGACCAGTGAATAGCAGGAAGAGTTCGGTTCAAACATCTCCAAAGTCAAGGCATAGTTAAAAAGCAGATATTCTTGCTGCTGGAATTCTCCATCTACTGGAAGTGGGAAAAGGGTTTCTTCATCGCTACAAGCTTGAGGCAAGCCCTGGGCTCGGGAACGTTGTACTGGTTCTTGGTCTTGATGAGAGGAGACAGGACATGGGAGCTCGACCTCCCATAAGATCTGTAAGCAGACATTAGCAGCTTTACTGATCTGAAACAAATGTCAGGCAGTCCAGAAGCTGATGGAAGCCAAGTTACAGGTGTCCAGGCTAGTTAAAGAGTGTGAGTAAGAAAGCAAAGTATATGGCAGGCCTGAGCCACCTCCTAAAGGATGGCATGTCTGCAGATAGCAGAATTAGAGACTGCAGGTGGGACAGAGCCACCTGATACCTAGTGATAGCAAAAAAGACAAAGTCTGATGGGTAGTACCTGGTTAAAAAAGGCAACAAGGGCACTTCGTGTCTTTTATCCCCATTTGTGTACTGTTGCCTGATAAACTCCAAAGGAAATGTGTGACACAGCCAAGATCCCCAATATCTAACTGGAGCATCTCCATCAGAGCACCTGCCTTCCCCACTGGAAGCCTTGCCATTGTCTGCAGAGGTGGCAGGGGTTTGCCTTTTGCCCTCTTTCACAGGGCAGGTGTTGGTACCACCAAATGAGTGTGCTCAGCCCAGGCACAGTAATAACAACAGGTGACTCTGTGATGTATGCAGCCAATCCAC